>JAAAKE020136791.1:0-11473 GCA_010014785.2 Anisolabis maritima
CGTGAATTAATATAGTTAGTATATATCGTTTAATGTCTATATGGCTTTAGATGCCCAAAAGACAAAAAAAACCCTACATTCAATATTTCACCAACTTTGAACTTTTGGGGACCAAGGTATTCCAAAATGAAAATTTCTTTCCAAAATGGATGTATTTGACCAGGAAAATGTTTAATTTCTTTTGGAAAAGATTGTAATTGACATTTTTTAAGTCTTCGGTATCTGAGATCATTTAGACTCTGTCCACATTTATTTAAATAATTTGATGTAAATGATTTGGAAATGCTATATATAGTTTATAATAATTTCAATATATGGAATAGAATTTTGATGGGTTTAAAAGCAAATTGGTTGTTGAGAGATATATATAATTTTATTTTATTTTTTTTTTTTTGTTTTATTTTAGATCGGGATAATTAAAATAATTTCTGGTGACAAGATAATTTTAAAAAATATTAGTATTACTAGAATGTGCCATGTGTGAGTATTTTGTTGTTAACTACTGCGTGTACGCAGTTTGTGTTTAGTGGGCAACAGAGGCTTCGTCAGGATAGGAGTTGAGTATCTTATCTTTGGGGATCTTAGCTCGGGTAACTCGTGGTCGCCATCCACGTACTCACAAAGAATGAGCCCCTGAGTGTTTTCCTTTCAAATAATAGAATTTTTTTAATCTCAAAAAATATAAATATAAATAAAATTATTTTAAATAGCTTTCGATAATTATTAATTTGATATTGATATTCAATATATGACTTGACGAGTCGATTTTGCTATACGATCAAGGGACCTTATGGCTCCTGGGAATTGAACCCAAGATCTCCAGTCTAGTCTATCGGTGTGCTTCTTTTGCACTAAGCACCGTACGGACTCTGGATAAAATCAACAAAATTATTTTATGTATAAGCTTTTAATTAAGGATTAAAGATAGCATAAAATGTTGCCACTATTTGGAGCAGCCGAAATGACAACTCATTTTAAGTTCAAACTGGAAAAATTAAAATATAAAAAAAATTAATAACACTTGAATTTCTCTAAATAATCATCTATTCTTCTTTTAAAAACAAATAATACACAAAAATTACAGCCGCCGCATTCGCAGGTTTGCCAGTGCTACTATGTCCTAGATAAAATCTATACCATTGAGGAGATTAGCAAAACAGATAGACATCTGATCAGCAGAAAATTATTCAATCTTGAAAGATCCACCAGAAGAAGCTATTTATGGAAAACTTCAATATAATGGCTAGAAAATTACTTATGACTGAAGAATCTGAAAAATAATTAAATGACAGAAGGAGAGTGGGGGGATAGAAGAAAAGGCCAAAATGATTTAAATAAAGTCTATATTTTATTATATAAACAAAAGATTGTTCATTTTCCAAAGACAATAACTCACCATGTGGATATATAAGACAACAAGAGTGCCAAATTAGTTTTTTTTTTATTTAATATTGGTTATATTGATGTTTACAAATTTATTTTATACAATTAGTTGTGCTTGCATTTTTTTTTTATTTTATTTTTTTTTTTATTTTTATTTTTATTTTATTTTTTTTTTTTTTGAGGGTAATATTAAATTTCTCACTATTTATTTTAATAAATATTTCCGATTTATTTATTATTAAATCATTTTTCTAAAAAAAAAATAAAAAAAAATTTTTTTGAAATAAAGAAGAAATTTTTAATTAAACCATGACTGCAGAAAAAATAATAAATAATTAAAAATGTTTTAATTTTTCCAAAAAGAAAAATGATTTTCTAAAGATGTTAAAATATATTCACACAACAAAATATACAAAATTATATATATATATATATAAATATATATATAAGATTTATATGTGTATTTATAAAAGATTTATTTTTTATAAATATACATATATTTAATATTTCATATATATATATTCCGTTATATTTATATTAATTTAAATAACTGTTTAGATAATTTAGACATGGCTTTTCTTTAGTGAAATGCATATTTACAAAACTAATAATATAATAACACTAACAATAACATAATAATTATAATAATATAATAATAATAATCATAATAATAATAATAATAATAATAATAATAATAATAATAATAATAATACACTAAACGAAGTTAAATTAAATATTAAAGCATTTTACAAATCATCAATTAAAACCTATGAAAGTGATGATGATGGATGGTTTTGAATTTGTCTTTGGGCAGATTAATTTTTTAAATTATCCGAACACAATTTGTATTATTTTTATAATACTAGAATGAATGTGCTCTTTTCAAAGCATTTTAAAAACTATTAGAATGGTTGAAAAACCATAACTATGTATTATCTGATCAGAAGAAAATGATCTTGAAATCAGATCATGTCCGTATCATGAGCTGATTTGGAATTTGTGATAGGTCGGGCCCTCTCCTCTGGCCTTTTTTTTAATTGTGACTAGGTTACTTGGAGAGTCTTTCTTAATGGAAAACTAAATTCATTGCATTTTTTTGAATCTGTGCACCAATAAAATAAATATTAAAATATTACAAGAATTTTAAAAATTAATTGTTATTTGAATAAAATACAAAGTTTGGACTATTTATTTGTAACCATTTGTTCAAACAATGAATTAATATTGTAAATGTTATTACAATATTAATTTTGAATACACACATACAAAATTATTTGATAGATTTAATAGATGATTATAAATATGTAGTAGAAACTTTGTATTTCATTCAAATAACAATTAAACCGAAAAAAAATATAATATTGATAAAAACTATTTTCTAAAATAAATTTTTAAAATCTCGAAAAATAGAAAAAATTTCTTAAAAAGAAAAAAAATTTTGATGAATAATGAATTAAAAAAAAATATATATATTAAAATATAAAAAAAATTTTTTGCAGTCACGGCCTAAATGTAAAGGATTGTTTGAAAAATGAATAATTTTAAAAAGAAAGGGGCACAGAATATTACGAAATTAATTTCTCTTTTATTATGCGATGAATATGAATATATAACATGAAAGGCCAATTCATTTTTCCATCGCCAATTTTGTGGATGAAATTTTTAATAAAAAAAAAAACTAATATTTTTCTTACAAACTATTGGCGACAGCAAAAGGTCAGATGTTATTATTTATTATTATATATTTTTCAGTTTGACTGATGCTTTGGTGAATGACAAAGCTCTTTCTTATAAGGCGACCTCGGTTAATTCTTTGGTATTTTTTTTAACATAAATATCGCAACCAAAGATTTTTTTTAATGAAAGCTATTTTATTGTCTTGAGGTCACCAATTCAAACAAAAGTCAGTACTACCTATGTTTAGACATAATATCTAATAAAAAAAATTATACAATAAATTAGGAACCAAGTACATATATAATGAAATGGAAATAAAGAGTTTTTTTGTAGTTTATGGCATAATTTGTACAGAGGCAGGGAAAATAAGAAAGAATAATTATTTAGTTAATAATAAATATCTACAAAATGTACATTGTTAGTGCATTTTTTTATATCAAAGAAAAAATTTTGCATTTTTCCTTTTTCTCTATACATTTATATATTAAATAAACTAACGGCTCAAATTTTTTTCTTCCCAATTGAAATAATAAAAAATTAATTGACTATATATACAAGCGAGCCCAGCTGCCTAAGGAATGAACAGACGCACTCAGTCAAGGGTTATCGGCTTAGGACCGATCACATTTGGCGCGTCCAAAAAACTGTAACAGTTACGTTAATCTATATACACAACCCTCGGAGAACGCAAATCGCAAACCTTTTTTTCTCTCTTCAATGAAAATTTTTAAACAAAATGGAAAGAAAAAAAATTATTATATTCTATTTTACCTGAGTTGATATTTTGGTTTTTACGGTATTTTTATTTTTTTGGTATAGTGAGTGGTTGCGTAGTTGAATTGGAAGAAAACCGGAATGTGTGTAATTAGTTGGTATGTCTCAGATGAGATAATATTTTTAAAAAATAATAATATAATTATTATTTTATATATATAATATAATATAATTAACCTATTGACGATTCGCTTATCTATAAGAGAAGTAGAAATATTGAGGCCGGTAAATATGTAGTTTGAATTTTTTTTTATTAACCTTAACGGCGGCATTCTTAAAATTCGGACTAAAAACGTAAATCCGAATTATTCCAGTCTTTAAGAGTTATTATCAAATTGTATTTTTTAATTATCTCTCTCACTTTCGCTCGTTCTCTTTCGCGCATGTTCAAAAAAAAAAGTCGGCTTAAAATTTTCAGAAAATTAATTGTTTTTTTTTTTATTTTTAATACTAATTAAAAAAATTCACGTCCTCATTCGCTCTATACATGAACCTTTTTTTTTTTTGCGAGGCATTCGAAATCGCTTGCATCTTACAGAGCACCGCGCTTTTTTAAGACTCTTCGATAACTTAAAAAGACAGTCTTGAAATAAATAAATTACAATTTAAGAATGGAAACAGTGTATTTTTCTTTTAAAAAAAAGTCACTTCTTTCTATCACTCAAAAATATACATATATGTATATATATATAAATATAATTTATATATATATAAATATAGATAATAAATACATAATTTATTTCTTGAAATTAAAAAAGTAAAAATAATATAAACAATGGATAACGAAATCCAAGAGTATGTAAATTAACAAAAACGCACGGCGAATGTGTGTTTGTGTATTAATATATATATGTATATATATCTTCTCTAATTGTTTTCATGTGTCGTTTATATATATATATATATATAGATACATTTGAAGAGGCCTCAGGCTACTAAGACGGTGTATATCGCGAAAGTGGACGGGGCTCCGATAGGTGCTCTTGAACCGTAGCCGATGCTGGGAATCCGATATCAGCCCCTGTTTCACCGGCGCCCCTGGTACCAGAATCCACCACGTCGTATGAGGCGTCCGACGGCAAGATGGTCGCCGGTAGTGGTTTCTGTGATAGGAGAAATAACAAAAATTAAAAAAGTATTCTATAGAAAATTGAAATAATTTAAAAAACTATCCTAAAAAATAATAATAATATTATTATTATTATTATTGTTAAAATTAAAGGTTTCAGAAGAGTGGGTGCCAATTTAAAAAAATCGGCTACACAAACTCTCAGAACGCATCCGATCCATATTTCCTGAGATCGCAAGCGTCCCAGATTTTGGGGGGGTGAGTCTAAAATAAAATTTCTTTCACAGAAGATACTGCACATTAGGAGGCTTACGCCAACTTCATAATCAAGTGCACTTTATTTTTATCTTTTTCAGCATCATATTAGAAATCACCCCCTGTCCCTTAGAAGATAAAAGTTGAAGCAAAAAAGAGAAATGCATCTATTCTTTTTTTATTTAAATAGGTTTCTCAGCTGAGGTTTCGCTCCGGTTAACGACTGGCTTTGAGGATGGTCCATACCCGGACCGATACTTTTCAATAATTAGGAAATTATATCAAAGTTTTACATATTTATATTAATATCCCTTACAAGAGAGGTAAATAATCTAAGAATCAGAGGTCTACTTCCGGTTCAAATTAACATTTATTCAAATTAGATTAGATACCAATTAATTTAAAGGAGTCTAAATGATCTCAGGTGCCGAAAAAGCAAAAAACTTAATTTCCACATCATGGAGAAACCATATTGTAACAAAAAATGAAAATAAAATTTCTAAAGTAAATAATAATAGGGCATAAATGGTAGAATAAAACATAAGGAAATTGATATATATATAGTTTTTTGTTTTTTTTTGTTTTTAATTTCGAAAGCAAACAGATGCAAAATTAATTTATAAAATATATGAAGAAATGGCGAAAAAAAAGTAAAATGATATTATTTATTTTATTTAAAATAATAATATTATTATAAATATTGTAATATTGAGGATAATATGTCAATACATTTGAAAGAATCTCTTTTTTAAGTTGGACAAATTAGGTAGTAAATAAAAAATGGAGAATTTAAAGAATCTATTGTCTTAAAATTACTAATTTTGTATAGGTAGAAATCATATTCATTTAATTTCTTTTTAATTTATAAAAAAAAAATTATGTTCCTTTCCCTGGAAAGATAATGTTCTCCTCCAATTTATGAAGTATTATTCACACTACCAGGAAGAGAAATTTATATTGCATTGATATATGAAAATTTCCAAAAGAATTGTTCAAAGTTCCTGTTGGTTTCAAATAACTTAGATTCTTTCAATCAAGCATTTTCATGACAAAAGAGAGAAAGAGAGAGAGGGGATGATGATCCGGAATAGGTGGGTTACCATGGCTGGGATGGTTCCTTCCGGGGAGTGGCAGAGTGGAATCCTCTCATCAGGAGGGTGAAGATGCTGGGGAAGACACAAAGGTCCCCTTACTTTGCCAATCGGTGGCAAAAGAGGAGGTGACGGCGAACTAGACGTGGTTAACGGTGGCGGATGATGCAGATGAGGTGCAGATGAAAAGCCAGAGCTTAGATGTGTTGTTAACTCTGGCGTTCGTGGTTGTTGCAGCTGCTGCATTTGTTGCCGATGTATTTCAGCTAATGAGAGTGTATGAAACGCTGATGAGCCTCTGCTTGCGAATGGTCGTCGCCGTTGTTGTTGTGGTTGGGATTCGAGCTCAGCAACTCGAACCCGAATCTCACCGCCATCCACCACACTAAAAAAAAAAAAATCCAGTCAATATAAAGAGTAAGATCGAACCAAGACGCAGGTATGCTAACAATTGCAACAATTTGGACACAATAGCAATATCAGTTGATCAGATGAAATCAATCAAATTAAACCACTTTTACTCACAATGCCATCTAGTGAGGGGTTTAGGAATTAGATCAATAAATCCTTTACAATTATTGAGTTATAAAATTTTCCAAAAAATGGCCAGCATATTCAAGACCACCGTGTCATAGATTAATTTAATCAATTGAATTGAAAAATCCTGACAAATAATCAAAAAAGAAAAAAAAATATTTTCATGTTAATTTTCCATTCAAACAAAAATTCGAGTGTGAAATGAAATATCAAAGCTATCAAAGGTTTATTTAAATTACTACTTTTATTTTTTTCTAAATAATATGTCATCATTTTGTGATAAAATAATCTTGATTAAAAAGAGATATTTTTACTTTCAATGTCATTTCGGCCATCAACCTAAGCAAAGTCAAATAAATTTTTTCACGGAATCAATTAGAAGGAGAGAGCTCAAAGCGGGAAGTTAGACTTTCCCGATAGTGAAAGGAATTTTTGATTCACATATTTTGCATCGAATTCAATTATTATACAACACTCAATTTCACTCTTTGTCTGGCACCCTCTTAGATAAAGATAGAACGGTTCATTAAATATAATGGGAAATCGTAAGAATGTGATGAGTACGGCTCGTCCTGGGAAAGGAAACGAGAATTCACCCCAAGATGTTAATCTTCGACTAAATACAGTAACAGCTTTTAGCAAAAATTATTTAAAAGAGATATAATTATTAAATAAAATTTGAAAAAAGGGAGGAAGCGCGGTGCGAGCGATGCCTACGCATCAGGCGCGCATTGTAAAATAAAATTATTTTTTAATTGATTAGTCTTGTTATAAATATATTAAAAATGATTTCAAGTTACTTACGTGGTGGGGGAATTTGAGCGGCTCTCTTTGAGTCTTCGCTGCCAATTTATATAGAGGACGATGCTAAGGATTACGACGAGGAACACGGCGAAGGTGGCTCCGCCGGCGATCGAAGCCTTCTCCAGCATCACCCTTTGACGGGACGCTAAGTAATAAGAAAAACAAAGATTAGGGAATACTGAGAATTTTATTGATTTTGTTTTAGAAATGAGATGTTTTTTTTACTAATTCAGAAATACTGAATAAAATATAAATTTTCTCATAAGATTTAAATTAGATCGATATGAAAACATAGGAATTGAGAAGAACGTTAATTAGCCTTTCGAATTCCGACTTCAAGTTCAAATCCATCTTATGGCAAAAATTATTTTAACTTTTTCAGCAATGATGGATAATCCCTATTCGTTTCCCTTAAAAAAAAATAAATTCAAAGTGCCCTGAGAGAAGGAGAATTTTAAAAAGTTACTTTTATTAAACATTTGAATAGAAAAATATTTAAAAAATAATAGTAGCAAGAACAAACAGTTCGACTTGGACTTCTCCAGACAAAGGCGCAGCCAGGGAAGGGTTACTCCAAGGGAAATGAACTTAAACTAAATATGAGGCCTCACTAAGAATAATAAAATTTAAAGGACATGCAAAAAGTTTATTAGTAAAAAATAAAATAATTTTATTTTATAAATTAAAAAAAAAAAAAAAAAGAGAGGAGGAGTGGGGGCAGAGATTATGAAAACCTTGAACCCCCTCTCATCTTAAATTTTTGGTTACTCTAGACTACAGAAAGAAAAAGAAAATAAATTAGCCAAATTATTCTCATTAATTTAATTGCTGAATTTTCTAGTATATTAGTGAAGCAGAGTTGAGAAATAGTGAATAAGTATTTAATTTTTCCGATCAATTTTTGGCATTTGAATCAAGGATTGCTGCTCTAGGCGGCCCAAATGAGACTTTGAGTTTCAGCACACCACAGCGGGCCGTACTTTTTAGGAGTTTTTATTTAGATAGAATGTTTTCCTTTAGAGTTCATATATTTTTTTTTTTAATCTCAAATATAGGATATTTTATACAGCAAATAAATATTTTTTATTAATAAATCCAAATTGTATAAAATAAATCTGTTTATATTTATAAAAACAAAATATCTCTATCATTAAAATATTGGAGTATATTTTAAAAAATATGCCAAAAAGTGTATTAAGTATTATTAATTTATTTGTGAATTCCCCATCTAGGCATTTCCGTCAATTTGATTTTAACTGGGGCTGGATAAAAGTAGTTTGGAAACCCCTGCTCTTTAACAAAGTATTGCTTTTAATTTATAATTTCCCTTATATTTTGATGCACAAATAGATTATTAATCAATTATTACTATATTAAAATAAGTGATTTGTTTAGTTAGTTAAAAATTCCAACGTTGTAAAATTGAAAAACTTTTGTATTAAAAAAATTGTGAGAATTTTTTTTTTAAATATACTTACGTAAATATGAGCCTTCCACATCTTTGAATTCGCAGCGCTGTCCCATAAAGCCATCGGCGCATCTGTAAAGATAGCGAGACAACTTTGTGAATATATTAGTAATTGTTTAAGGAGTGGGAAAGAAAGAAGGAGAATTAAAAGAAAAAAAAGATGGAGAGAGAGAGTTGGAGCGATAAGCCTACATGGCGTGCATGGCGAACCCGGCCCTCGTAAATACCTCACTTCACCTTATGATTAAATGTACTACATTCTTGGAATAACTCACAGATATGAAACAATGCAAGATGATTAACGTCTTGGGTATAATAAATTAACCAAAATATCATATTTTAATATGATCAGAAATACACATATCTGAAAAATATGTTCTATTTCTTTTTTACAGATGCTTTTCAACAAAATACCCTGTTTAATCACGTTTCTAAAATTCTTGACATTGTCCTAACCGCCTGGAAAGGAGCAAAAAATGTGGATTAGTTTTTTTTTCTTCGCCTTCGTCTTTTTTTTTTTTTTGTGGCGTCAATAAAAATTCCACGTGGCATTTAGTGTTGTCAAGCGATGAATCGACCCTGGAAGTGAAAAGTAAGAAATAAATCCCACGTTGGGGTGTAGATCAAATGCGGCGGTCCTCGAGGGACCAGGTGACCAGGTGAGCAATCCCACGGCTAGATGCTCAATGCTCATCCGGGTCTGCTTTAGTCCAGTCACGTCTCAGTCATCCCCGTGCCACGGACACGTTCCAAAATTTCAGTCTTTTTTTTTTTAATTTATTTTTTCGAAAACAATATGTATATAGTGGGAAATTTGCACTTGCCTCACTCTCAGGTCGAGTTAGAAAGGGCCAGACACCAACCTGCTGTCACTAGACATTTATGACCTCGGCGTCAAGTCAAACTCAGGAATGTTTCATAAATATGTGTCGATTGAGGGAAAATAAAAGGTAAAACAATTTTAAATAGTTTGAATTTTTTTCTATTTCGAGCATAAACACATGTCCAGTTACCCCAAAAATAAAAGAAATAAACAAGATTAACAGGGTCAAAAATTCTTCTCCCAAAGGGAGAGAGATACCTATCAGAAACTACCGTGAATAATAGGGAATTTCTTTACTACTTCATTTATATACCCATAGAGTTCACAAAATAAAATTATAATACAACTGAAATGAGAACAAGAAAAGCTGGTCTTTTTGTCTTGTCTATTTACATGTAATTTTTAAGAACTTATCTATCAGGTAAAAATGGGGTATTTTTATTTTAATGTGTAATTTAATTTTATTTAAAAAATGTTGCATTCACTGAAGAATATTACTAGTAAAACTATTTCCTCTCTATTCGAAAACCCCATTCTGTTATTATTATAATTAAACAAACATATTTTAATATGAAATATGACGGATATTATATATATTAATATCCTGATATATATGACACTAGAAAAAAAAACGAAATCCTCTTACTTGGATTAATAAATAATGTTTCAAATAGGCATGTTTATAATTTATTTTTAGAAGTTTAATTTTAAATTAAAAAAAAATATAATTTATGATGTGTTTTGAGAACTCTATTTGCCTACGGGTCTAAAGTCAAGTGCAAATATCTGCAGCTGACACTTGTTTATGATGTGAGGGCCTCATCACTTCGGAGTGTATAACTTTGAGGGTAGGCAAGATGTGCGCGGGCATCGAATCCGAGGATTAAGTCCTGAACACTTAAAAACGATGAAAGCAACCTCACCTCTATTGCCTCTGAAATACGTCTTCAATTCCCACCTCAAATGAACCTTATTCTTATTTTCTCACCCTTGCGCTAAAATAGTGAAGTGCCCATTATTATTTACTTTTGTCAATGAGTTTAAAAATTTCAAGAAATTAAAGACTTTTTAAAATAAAGATTTCCGACAGGCGACGTGAGGGTTGAGAGCGACAAGTATCCGATTAGCGCATTCAAGTCTCCACTGGAAACACCTGAAAAAGTTCTTGTTTTGTCCGTTTTTCGCTGGTTTCTCACGAGACTTTGGTGGTCATCTCAGGAAAAAAATGGACATAGCCTTTTAAGAGACATAAGCTGGCCACTAAAATCACGCTTTGTTCAGTGCACGAACAGAGAAAGAGAAGAAAAAGGAATTATAGAGTAAAGGTAGAAAAAGAAAGATTCTTAGTGAAAAATTAATACAGTCAAATTTGATGACTCCAATTTACCAATAAATTGTTAAATATTTAGACTCGTTTCCGAGTATAAAAGAGATTCAACTTATTGAGGTCCGAGTCTATTTATATTTAAAATGAAGAGGAAATTATTGGGGCATGTCTTGAGAGATTCATAAAGAAAACAAGTAAAATTTATATTTTTATCTAGCGGAATAATTTATCTTAAATTTATTTACTAATTAATATATAGAGGATT
>JAAAKE020136791.1:11573-24150 GCA_010014785.2 Anisolabis maritima
TTATTATTATTAAAGAGGAAGAAGACTCACTCGCAATTGTAGAGGATGCTCTCGCCGATCTGGACGGTGAAGCAGGTGGCTCCGTTGAGGCAGTACCACTTGGCATATGCGGGTGGACACTCGAACGTCGGGAATGTGACGTTGGGACGAGGGGTCGGCGCTGGGGGCCTCGGCTTCGGCGTCGACCGGCTGGAGCACGCCTCTGCAAAGAAAAGAGACCATCAGAAATGTAAATTTGCAATAATAATGATTATGGCCAGATCATCTCAAACTTAATTTAAAATCCCTATAGATGCTGTAATTATTTTAGAAATATATCACAATTTATTCCTTGATAAGTCTAAATTTGATATCTGCCCTATGATAAGGGAAATTGAAAAAATTCTTTGTTAATTATTTTATTTTTTTAATAATTCTAAATCGAAAGCCAAGCAAGACTCAGCCTTTCAAAATTGTTTCTATTGAAGTTGTTTACTTTTATATATATATATATTTATATATAGGCTAATCTACGTTTTGAGGGGAATAATTAAGAAGAGGATATATAAAAAAAAAAAAACAATTAAAAGTAAGATAAAATAAAATAGAAATTTCAGGAAGTAATACAATTAAAGTAATTATAATTATTCTTTGCTTAATACTTTAATTTTTAATTCCTGGAATAAATCACAAGATAAATAATATAAATAGAGGAGGATATGTTGAATTGTAATGGAAACAATGTTAAATATCGTGTAGAGCTGATCTGACTTTTTACGAAATCCATCATCCAAAAACAGGCCCTGAGTCTCCCTTGAAAAACCAGCAAGAGTACATTCTGAGAGGCATCAAATCCCATTACTTATTAAACACTTCCTAACTCTTTTAAATACTGATATTGTTTTATTTTGCTAATAACGGTATTTTTTGTAAATGTTTACGTTATATATTGTATTTTTTTTTGTAAATATATTAGATATTTTTTTATAAACAAGATAGCTAAATGGCTATAAAAAGATGTTGTCGGGCGTGATTAATAGAATAATTTACGGAATAAGAAAAGATGTGTTCTATTTTTTATAGAAAAGTTTGAAATGAATGTTGCCTGATGTGGTGTAAAAAAAAACAAGTCTGCTAAAATTAATATTATTTTTGAAGGGGAAAATAAGTCCTTATCTATTATATAAAATCAAGAGAGGTGAATGAACTTAATAAGGGCTGAAGAAAAGGAAAAGGACTAAAAACTTTATTAACATCCAACAAAATGTTGTCGGGCGTGATTAATAGAATTTAAGAAGAGTAAATATACTTAATTAATTAAAGATTAAAAATTCAAACTGTCGGAAACAAGTTGGTTAACCAATTAGTTTTTAATAAGGCACATGTCTAATTTTAAAAAAATTGTTAAATGAGCTTTAAATTTTAGTTTCAAAATTTATCTTTAAAGTAAATTACTGTTTAACACTACTAGATGATTTTATCACAAGAATCTCCTCAAATTCTTAGGATATTTATATGACAAATAAAACCACGGCTTATTCAAAAGACATGAGTTACGTGACCCTGAGGGTATATCTTTATTTACTATATCATACTGGGCGTATGAGTGTATGAATGAAACAAGTTAATTCACAAGTACAAAGAAAAACAAAGGGGAAATGTGAATTAAAAAGTCGATGTTATAATCCGTGTTAGAGGAAGGTTGGAGGGTAAAGAAATCAAATATGCAAATCAGCCCTGCGCGGTCAATACAAGGGGGCCTCGCCTGCTGGTCAATCGCACTTGTGCTTTAATCTAACTTTTTTACTAAATCAAATCTGATAAGAGACCAAATCAAAAAATAACAACCAAGAATAGATTTTTTTCTTTTTATCAGAAATCGCCATTTATAAGGGATGAACTAAGTCGAGATAATGGAGGGATTCTATTCTAACTCAGCAAAACCGAGAGAGCAATTAAGTTATAAGACGCGACTAAAATAGATGCTGATAAAGCGCGCGGGACGGGCTATTCTTCAAGAAGCACGCAGAAACCATGAATGGCTATTTCTGGACAGGTGATTTTTTTATTTTATTTTTTCCTTTAATTAGCGTGAAACTTAGTTAATTATTTTGTTAATTGAGATACAAAAGGAAGACTTTCTAGAATGGATTTTATTAAACAACATGTTGTTTAAATATTACGGCCTTTCTTTTATAAAATATTGATTGGCGATGGATGAAAGTCGATAGGACTGCGATGGGGTGGAGGTGGGCCCCCAAAGAGACCTCATCGGATTTCACTTGAGCCCTTCTTGGCCAACATGGGCGGAAGGAAATAACCCCTCCTCTTAGGGGCCTGATGCCGCTGCAACTTAGGTGGTGACATCATACCGAAAGCAAAAAATTAATTCCTTATTAGAGAAAATTTAGAAGCTTTTGAACCTCCTTAGGGGTATTGCGAAATGACAAAAAAAAGGGGGGAAATATTAATCGTTAAAAATTGGATGGAGAAAAAATCAAATGAGGGAAGAAGAGAGAAAGCTAACTATAAATGTGATAATACTTTTAATTTAGTTTTTTTTCCCCCCGAAATATTTTTAGAAATTTTGAAAAAGTTCACGAAACTCTACTCTAAGATGAGGAATAAAAATTATCAAAAGTAAAAAAATTTCGAGAAAAAAAAACATTATAAAAAATCAAATTAACAAAATATTTATCCAGAAATTTCACTTTTAGCAATTTAATTCTCTCTTTAAATAAACCTACTAAGAGTAACTTGTCTGAAAATTTCGTCTGGCAATGCTTAGCCCTCATGTTTTATTACCTATAAAAATATCTAAATAAAATACCAAGAAACATAAATTCAACATTTGGACTTAATTAATTTTTTTTATTAAAGCTCACAGAGAGTTCAGATACCTGATAAGTGTATGCGTGTTTAAAAGAAGTGATTAAGGTTCCTTAATAGAATGTCTAAGTTTAGTTATTTTTATTCTTTTCTTAGGTATTTGCTAAGTATTTTTGTACTATCATTTGTCCAATTAGAAATTATTCTTGGAATTGGATTCAAGTAGCAATAGTTGTTTTATATTGCAAATAATAAGCAGAAGGGTAAAATCGGAAATATCATTAAAGGTTGGTGTTTCTTGTTTAAACAGTATGCAAGCGATGTTTTTAAAATGGTGACAAGTAATTTTACCTACTAGTTGGGGAAACCCTCTCCTTTCGAAGGAGCATGAGAAGTTCTCTCCCCCTAGGAAAATTACCATTTTGATTCAATTCGAAATCATTTGGTTTTTAGATTAAATTTATTACAATAATAATAATAATAATATTATTATATACGATTCATTAATTTTTATTTGTTTAAGTCCTTTATAAGGATTTTATTTTAAAGCTCATCGTCTGTTCAAAATAGTAAAAAAATAATCTGTTAAAATATCTTATGGATTTTAAATGGTAAAATTAACGTCGACTAAGGAAATTTGTAAAATTCATGAAATAATATTTGTACGATTTCAAAAAAGATTTATGTCAACTATTAAAAATTTACATGAATAAATTTACCTAGTCAAAAGAATTGTTAATGAGAGGGAATTTCTCTCTCTCTGTAAGCATAAATTGATTTGATATGCCGAATCATTTCAAATTTCGAAGGGGACACAGAACCAACAAACACACACAGACACACAAAGACAGGGATATTGGGCAGTTGATTGAGGGCAGGTGCAGTGCCGGGTGCCATACGGGCCATACACCACCCCCGAAGAGCCTCAGGCCTGCAGATGTCTTCCGCGTGCCATTAATAATCCCACCCCCACACATCCCCAAACACAGAACAAACACAGCTAACCTAGAGTAAATTATAATTAAATTTTCACAGCCCGATTTAATATACATTAAAGAATTAATTAATAATAAGTGTGATGTGCGCTTATCACACCATTTTTTTCTGTCTTAAAATTTTAATCAGAGAATAATAAATAACTAATTATTCATAAAATTTATTGGTGAGGATTTATTTGTTTTGTTTTGAATAGGATTTCCAAAAAATAAAATTTTATGGAGATTATTACAAACTTCATTTTAAATATCTAAGAACATTTTGTATATTTGATAATTTAATAAAAACAAAAGCTATAATTAATAAAGAGAAAAGAAATCTGTAATGTGCATAAGTAAATAAATACCTATTTGACTTTATATTCTTATTATTTCGGGATATCAGTCAGCCTGATTAAAGTTATACGTCAAAGTTAATTTAACGTCCCCTTTTCTAGTAATATAAAACTATTTTAATTTCAGATTTATTTAAATGATAGGAAGTAAAACACAAGATAAGAGTGAAAAAATGTAATAATATGTAAATATATATTTGCAATTGCAACATATCCTTGAATGCAATAAAAGATGTACGAATAAAATTAAAAGATAAAATGTATAATTGTCGCCATGTCAATTATATAAAAAAAATCAGGAAAATATTGAATGTCTCTTAAACATTTTATTGCTAAATTAAATAACAACGCTGTCAGACAGTGTCTTAAATCAATTATTAGATAAATTACTAGAAATTGTAATAAATAGAGGCAGAAAACCTAATAAACTAATTTTATTTATCATCATGATCAAGAAATAATCAACGAAAAAAAAAATGAGGATGTAATCTTAATCATTAAAATTATATTAAAATAAATTATTTTCTATTTACTAATTAGATGATAAAATTATTATTATTATTATTATTATTATTTATATAAATCAAATGTATAAGAGGATTAATTTTAAAATTTCTCTTCAGAATTAATTCAAAAATAAAATATTATTTTTATGCCTTTTGGACTAAAAAATATTAAAATTAATTAGAGAATTATTTTTTCTAATTATTATTTTATTTAATGTGTTTTGAAAATAAGCTATCAATGAGAGAGAATTTTATTATTATATATTCCCATTTTTTTATTCCATTAGTAAATTCTTAGTTTAATTTATTTAATAAATTATATCATTATTGTCTATTTAAGATAACTTCAGTATTGAGCATGGTGAGACATAAAGTGGGGGACAACCGATCAACCAATCAGAACGTGCCCTCGGTAGTCACGTTGCCAGCTTTTCACAAAAACGGTTGTTACTCCCCCTGTACTCTGCGTCAGTGACGTTCAACACTTTAAGTCTTCCTCTCTGCTCCTACGTCGAGAGCCCAAAACTGAAGAATATTAAATAGTTTTGTCCAAATCAAAGGAGGAAAAAAAAAGAAAAGAAAATCTATATAATATTTTTTAATTAATTCTCAAGTGAAATTTTAAAATTAAGGAGTTTTGAATAAATAAAAAAGATCAGACGAGAAAAAAGATCGGGTTAGAAAAATATTCAATTTAATAATGGACTGCAAATTTATATTATTGACTTTATCCTGTTCTCTTTGATCTCCAGAGTGAGTACCAGATGGAAGTTTTAATCACTGAATTGAAGAAAGTTTTTTAGTTAGGTCTTTTTTTTAGGTGAAGGCGCGATTTTCCACTTTTTTCATCTTTTCCCAAGATCAGGGCTTTTCCCAATAAAGATATCTGTTTATATTAGGAGGAATAAAAAATCAAAAGAAATATCTAAAAGGAAATATAGGTCAAATAAAAAATTTTTTGATCACCTACTTTCTTCTTTCATTTTTAAAAATAGTTTTTTTTTTTTTTCAATTTTCAAAATTTTCACGGTTCACATACCACAGACTGCTTTACACCATCTTAAAAATTCCTGATCGAGGCGAAATCTCAAAGGTGAAATTTTTTTAGAGGGAAGTTCAAGTTTTCAGCTGGTTTATCCTAGTTTTGTCAATTTCGGCTGATGAGGCTATTTAAACTTTTAAATATACGGAATGAGGAAAATTCGTGTCGATGGCTTCAGGCAATCGTTTGAATTCCTTGGGGCCACCCATTCAAGATTCAGCAGCGCTTGGCCTTGTTTGTAAACAAATATCTTGGTGACTATTCCTTCTCACCTAGTCCAGGGCCGTGGCTCTAATCCAAGTTAATTAATATTTAAAAGAAAAAAAAAGGAGGTGATCTAGACAAAATTTATTAAATATTTCTAATAGGAAGTTTACAATTCCTTCCAATAAGAAATATATAATAAATCTTTCTTAAGTATAATTAAGATATGTTTTGTGAGAAGAGCTGTTCCCATCTGTTCGCGGGTGTCAATTCTTCAGTAGGATCTTCTTCCTTCTGTGTTGTCTTTGGACAAACTTTGACGAAGAGTCGCAAAGCGCGAATGTCAACAGAAAGGAGTTCGGATGAACACGTTTATCAAACAGAATGGCTGGCGTAACCCGAGAAGGTCTTGGAGTATTTTACTTTCTTATTATATACACGTTCGAGACGAATTAATATGTCACTTAAAATATATATAATAATCACCAGTAATTTACATATATTTACGTATTTTAAGTGAACTAATAAATAATTTCACGTCCAAGTATACCTGATTAATCATGTACGAATTTATCTCGACATTAAAGACTAATTAAGTTACCCAACTCTCCTGAATAAAAATGAATTATGGCGTAATAAATATAATAAAAGAATTAAAATTCCAAGATAGATTTAGTAGAGAAAAGTAACATTACGTTACAACGATTTGCATGTTGTGTCTTGGCGAACGTAATAAAAATTAAGAAAAAATGGCCAACATTTATATTAATGCAAAGGGCGGAGGGTAGTGGGGTCGTTCACCTCAAAAGAGAAAAATAAAAAGCAATCCTCCCCTTTTGCCATGATAATTGAATATTTATCAAATCAGCCGGCGAGATAAATAACGAAAAGAAGGGTGGGTGGGCCGGTGGTAAGACGAGATGGAGGCCGTCGGAACGACAGCTGCCGGACGCCGGCGACGCGGTGTCGAGTTTCCATGGCGACCTCCTCAGCACGAGCCAGAGGACCCCATTACATGAACCACCCGGTTTTTTTCACTAATAGCTCTCATAAAAAATAATACTATTAAGCCTTTCAACTTTCTTTCAAAAATATTGAAAAAGTTCGCCAAAAGTTTATAAATCTATTCTATAATTTTAGGAACAAATGTTTTTAATTTGGTAATTAACGCGAGACAAATTATTATAAAATATAGGATCTATCCATTTAATTATTTCCGGTATCTAATGACGTAACTATATAGAATTGCGCCCCATATTCAAAGACATCGAGCCTCGCCTCGAATAACAGCCCTGGCGTAGCTACTCCGTCACTGCCTACACTCTATCTTTTCTTTAACGAGCAACATATTTTAAATCTTCCAGCCTCTATGATGTAAGAATGGAGCCGATAAAATATATTAATTTTTTCACTTAACCTAATTTTCACTGTTCACTGTTTGACTGACACCATAACACAATTTATTGTTGTTTGTGAGGGTAGATAATGGCTGCCCCAAACCCCTGAGCTTGTTAAGCACTTAGTGGGCTTATTCTATTTTCCTCAAATTTATGCCTGAAATTCACTTTCTTAACAAGACAATAATAAATGTTTTGCAAAAAAAAAATATTTTTGTTCCGCTAAAGGTAAATAACTTTTTCTTTCAAAATTGTCCTTTTCAATAGAAACCAAAAATGATGATGACTTTGGATTGATCATTATTATAAAATAATTATATAAACCTAACATAACAAAATTTTATCTGCAAAATTATTTATTATTTTTGCTTATTATTATTCCATACTTTAATTGAATAAAAAATATTTTTAAAACCTGTTAATTTTCGTGGAAACAAGGTGATTGCATGAATAAAATAAAGACATAATATAAAGATACAGTTTTTGAATTCATAAATAAATATTTTGAGAATTAAATGACCATTAAAAAAATATACTGTTTTCGTTAACGAAATGAAAAACAGAGGCAAATATTCGTATAAATGAAACAATTTAATTTCTATATCAAGATATAAAAAGAGGATGTTAAAATATTGCAAATGATATATTTCTCATGGTAATAATAAATTCCTATCCTGCCCTATGTTTCCTTTAGATTTAATCTTAGCTTCCCCCACTGAACTCCTTAACCATTTACGTAATCTCTCCTAAGGAACTTGTTCGGGGAGAGAAGTGACCTGGACCGGATTTAACCTACTTCTTTTATATATTATAGGTCCTGCTCTTAGTCCGTTTTGCAGAACCTTGAAATTTTCCCATAATTCATATCTATTAAATAAAATATTTTTACCGACTTACGAAGAAGTTTTTGTAAATATTCGAAATTTGACATTGTGAGATGATAATGGAGGAATTATACTTTGAAAAAATAAGCAGGCTATGTCCAAAGAAAGAAAAAGATGAGTCTTCATAAGTGGAACATCTTCATGCCATTACTTGAGTGACCTTAAGAGTTTGAAAATAGTCCCATCCTAGGACCGAAACGTCTCTTTTCGAGAGAAAAAAAATGGCCTGAATCTCCGTCTTTTCTAGTGTGATTGTGAATTTTTTATAGGTCTTGACCAATTAACATCAAAATATAGTTATGATCTTGTATTATTTTTATTAAATCTTGATTTAATAAATACGTATCGTCAAAGAATAATTTCAGTGATGATATTTTTCTTGAATATTTAATTAATTATTAAATTTGGAGAAAAACTTTTCAAATAAAAATTTTAAGTTATTTTTATTAAATTGATAGTTTTTAACTCGTCATATCGGTTTATCTCTAGGATCTCCACCTGCGTCATCTTAATTAAAAAAACCACAATTAAAATAAAAAATCCTTATTTAAACAAAACCTTTACAAAATAAACAATTCTTGTTTTCCTTAAAAAAAAAAAGAAAAAAAAGCAAATAACTAGAAGTGAACTAGATCGAATAATGACGTCAAAGAGTTAAAGTGTCTGCTTATCTACGATCAGTACCGGAAAAGATAAACGTGTGCCGCAGTGATTAGCAGTGGTGGAGAGCTTTGTGTGAGTCAGCCGCCTTTGGTGGCCGTCATCCGAGCCAAAGGGCGACATCGGAGAACCAGCCCGGGACCTAAAGGGCCGATCATAGTGATAAGGCAGGAGTCTATCTATCTGAACCCTTGTCAAATGCAAATATTACTGAATTAAAAATAAATAAATTCATTGATAAAAAGAGGAAACAAAAAAATTCCTGGAATCTGGAAATTTATATTTATATAAAATTAAAAAAAAAAAAAGTAAAAACATAGACTATCTCTCTCTTTTCTATTTCTGCGAGTCTTCTTTGATTAATTATTTTTTATTAATATTAGTATATTGGAGGAGATATATCAATACATTATAATATATCCTGAAATAAACTTAATAAATATCCATCGGTGGTCACGCCTCCGGTCAGGACAGTTCCCGTGCTAAGCAATGCGCGTGTTAGCGGTTCATTAATAAACTCAAATACGCAACTACAAGTACACAAACAAGAAGAGTGTTATATGCATATATAGACACTACTTCAGTGGCATAATAAAAAAGGGGTGCGAGACTGCAGGATTTTTTAATAAAAAAAATAGCCCCGATGTCAAGTTGAATTGAACAATAGAATATTTAAAATTTGGTCGTAGAAATTGCATTTTTTTAAAATATAAAATATTTTTGGTAATAGCCGGGTGAATTTATTTTTATGGTTAGGTTATGTAGTTCATCCGAGTGGAGATAGAAATTGACTTTGGTTAGAAAGTCCGCGCATTAAGCATTTTGTTTGTTCCCACCATACTCTTAGTTTTATTTTTACATTATTTTAATTTTTAATTTTTACGTCATTTAGATATTTATTTAGCTATTTAAATAATTATTATCCCTCAGGTGGGGAAGGGAAGCGTTAGCCCTTAAATTATGAAGCAAGACAACTCTGCTCCAAATAGAATTTAATTAAAAACTAAATTTCAATACGTATTTATGTTCCCTATTCTTATTATGAAAGAGAGATAAAACGAAAAACTCAAATATTTCTTTCAAAATGTCAAAAATGTTTAACTTTTAACCATAAATAGCAATGACATTCGTTAAAATGAATAATATAATAAGACATGGTTGGGTAAAATTTTTTTTCTCTTTATTGAAAACAAGCGGTATTGTTCACAAAGCCTTGGGGACCGCTTTGCAATTCTTTGGACATTGCACAGTGATCATCTACTTAACTGCTTAGGTGGTCACCGTTCAGGACAAATAGACCGAAAAAGATGAGTCCCCGGGGTCCTGAAAGGAGACATCAATAATAAGCAATGGGGGAAGATAATTACCAAGTGGACAGAAGGAACAGAAAGCGTTCATTTAAGTATCCAATCATATAATTTTAAAAAGATCAATAATAAAAGAAGTATCTTTCTCAAGTTACGGATTCTTTGATCCAAAAATTATAAAACAAGAACAGAATATACTCGTTTTATAGCTTATTATTAATAGTCCTTTCGTATCCAATTAAAATAAATTCAAAATTAATGGGAATTTTTAATGTTTGAGAAAAATTTCTGCTAGAACCGCAATTAACATCACGAGGATTAACCGCTTGATCGCAAGGAATTTTGTATAAATATTATAATAATATTCCGTTAATTATCTGATTGGATATGTCAGTTTATCTGTCATTCTTGTAAAGGATGCGTTCAGGCGAGGCTAAATAAGGTTTTGGCATATGGAGGATGAATGGGGTTTTTGTAAATCTGGTTAATCAGTCGGCAGAAAGCATAAATACATGGCAGCCGGGCGTTTTTAAAAGAAAGCTAAATACCCCTCAGGCCAGGTTTTGGACCCTTTGCTTGTCCGTCAGAATTAACCCCAGGGCAACAACACAACCCTTAACGGCAACTTCCCCCACTCCTGCCTCTTCAGTGACAAACAATAATATTTATTTTCGTGTGGGGATTTTTTTCTACGATCACAGGATTAATCAAAGTATATTGAATCGAAAAAAAAAATCGGGATATTATATCACAAATATGAAAGCAACATTGAAAAAATGTAAGTGAATGTAAATTTCAAAAAGTAATATTTAAATAAATAAGGATAAATTATTAATTATGAAATAGTGTAGTCATATTAATAAAAAATTAAATTTAAAAAAAAAAATAAATAAATAATGTTATACAAAGTATACACTATTTTAAAAATTTTCGATTGATAAAAAATGAATGAGAGAATATCAAATTAATAAAACATGGAAATTGTTCAAATTACAAAAAAATAGCTCAATGAAACGACATTTTTGAATTTATATTTTTTGGGTCTCTTGTATTTTTGATTAATTTTTTTAATCATTAAAGTTAATTTGAAAAAATAATTTTCAAATGTTGCCTGAAAGTTATTTTTTGTATAGAAGAATGTAATTTGAATGTTTCATTATTGATCAAATATCCAGGTTGATAATTTATTTTTTAATTATTAAATAATTAATCATGTCATTTTGAAAATAAAAACTAACGAAATTTTAAAATATTGAAAAACGAAAAGAAAAGAAAAAAAAATTGATTGAAATTGATGATTAAACTTTTTTTTTAATACAAGGGAAGTGAGAGTAAGTAAGAATTGTAAAAAAGGCAAAAATGGAAATAAAAAATATCCTAATTTCGAAAAAAAACTGTACGTGAATTTCAAAGAATTTTATTTAAAATGTAGAGGAAAATAGAAAAATTCAAGACTAAAAGAAATTTTAAGTGCGTTTAGCTTTATTAAAAATAAGCCTATTATCAGTGAGTAATATCATAAGATAGATGTTATCAGTTTTGCAAAAAGTATTCCGCTGAGCAGTGTCCCGCGGGGAAACACTGACATAAAATATGACGTTTGTATAGGATTTTTAGGATTAAAGAAAAATAAATAAATATTGTACTTGTGATTAATAGAAGCAGCGTGGAGATGGACATCGTAGCTAAGAAATGAAGAAGAGCGCATCCAGAACAATGGTAATGACAGGGCCTGGAGTGGCGAAATGAGGATCGAGTTCTACCTAATGACTCTATTTGGACAAGTCCCAATAGTTGCAGGTGGGGCAGATGGGGCGGGGTCTCGCCTTGGGGAGGTCCGGCCGGCGGCACTCGCCCTTACCATTGCCTCCCACCGGCCCTAAAGGGCCGCTAACGAGGCCCGCCCTCCGCCCTCCTGCCTCCTTACAACACTACGCCACAAAACCAAAACAATAAATCTTCACAAAAAAAAAACACTGGGAAAATATTTGTTTTATTGTGTACAAAGAATAAGAAACAATTTTTCCTTTGGAGAGAAAATATTGACTTTAAACAAATGAAAACATGTTTTACGAAAAGAAAATTTGTTCATCATAAAAAAAGAATTCAGAGATCTAGAGTAAGTAATGTTCAAAAAAAAAAAAAAAAAGTATAAATTTGATAAAATTTTTCCAGACATTTGTTCAAGTTGGAAGTTGTAAAATAGGGTGATTTCTTCTACCAATTATATTTCCTATCCTTGCTCCAAAGTATCCGGTAAATATTTTCAAAATTTTTCTTTTAAACAATAATATAATCAGAAATAGGGGTGGGGCACCGTTTTGATTAAAAAGATATTTTTATAGCTATGTTTTTAAAAGAATTTGAGATTAGATAAATCAAAAAGCAGCTAATATTTCAGAGATGATGTTTTGGCCTTTGGTTCAAGCCATTTTCAGA
>JAAAKE020136792.1:0-13824 GCA_010014785.2 Anisolabis maritima
GAGTGAGTGTTAGTCCGAGATCATATAAAGTCTTATCTCACACATATACACACATTTAAAAAAAAATATATATATATATATATATATATATATATATATATATGGTTTGGTGATATGCATCAAAAAATAAATGTAATTAAGTTAATTTTTCCCTAGTTAAAAGTTGTTATTTGACCTTTTTTTATGAGGAGAGCATAATAAACATCAAAGTAAAACCATTATAATTAAGGATTTAGTAAAAAAACATTTAATAATATTATTAATTGTTCTTAATAACAATAATAATTAAAAATTGCAAATATTTTTAACCCCATTTTTTCCTTTTACAAAACCTATTAGAATAGAAAATAAAATTTGCCACTTTATTAAATAATTAAAATTTGTGAATTTGAAAGCCTTGTTAACCTAACACTAATAACGCAATTCCGATCTATTGTAGTACCGACAGCATTCATTGGCATGAAGTAACTTATCTGATGTGACAATGCAATGTTGCAGGCGAGACAGTCGGCCGATTATAATTTATGATTCACCACACCTCCGACACACAAAGCCTGCTCAATTAATCTCCGCCAGAAGGAATCTCTCCATTAGAATAGACTAGTATTATCCTTATTATTATTATTTATAATATTAAACTTTATGAGGTGACCATTTTCTTGTAAATTTTTGAGTTGGTAATTTATATTGTAAGAGAGGTTTTCTATTACTTCTCAATAATATATCATGGCCAAGCGACCGCAAATGTGAAATTTATTAGCGGTTCATATGAGTCTATATGTAGGGTAATGAGTTCGATTCCTTGTCGCAATTAGGCACATTATTTTAATTCATAATAGAAAATGACTCAGATATGCTGTCTATTAATTAAAAAACTGCGTTTTTCACTCTGCTCTTTAATCATTAGTCAGTGAGCAACCATTTTGAGTGAATCCAATGGGAAATCGCGAGGATAAATAATTAAACAGAATTTGACTTTAATTGAAGGATCAAATGTTTGTAAATCTGAACATGAAGGAATTCCTGCAGATCGGATCGCCTCGTACCTCAAGGTGACACTTCCGGTGTAGTGAGGACTACATAGAACTGGATGTTGTTCACCCTTGCCAGAGCATACATTCACTTATTGCGTGCAGTTGGATCCAAAAAAAATTTCATCTACATCTTGATTATTAAGCATTAATAAAATTAAAAAAAATTCCTACTAAAATCTATCATTAAGTAAAAAATTATTGATATATAAACAAATTCTCATTCTGTTCAAATTTGACTAGTTCATTTGGCTAGATATTGTTTTAAAATTAAGAACTCATTTAATTATTAACTCTTAAGAGAAGCTTGACAAAAGAATTGAAGTAAAATACTTAATTTATAATCAGGCAGGGTTACTAATAATATAAAGTTAAGTGATAGTGAAAAGGGAACCACGAGTTACGCGAGCTAGGACTGGAATTTATTCTCTTCCTTCTAATGTCGGTCGTTTCAATTTATTTTTTCCTTAGATGTCAGACCGCGCGACTAGTCGGTCCAACATTTTCTTAATTTACTCGCCGAACCCGCAGAGACGCAAATAATAAGCGATGAAAGATGGCGATGAATAAGGTTCCTGATTAAATCTTAAATTGTGTTAGAAATTGTTAGATTGTACTAAAAAATATAAAATAGAAATCCAGTAAAAAAATCATAAGCATTCCTAAGCAATGATTCTATAGACTGAGCCTTTACAAAAATATTCATTTGTTTTTTAGACATCCAAATAAAATATAATCAGAAAAAAAAACAGACCTGCTTGTTTATTTAAATTGGATGAGTTACAAGCACGTTAAAACTGTTATCATGATTAACAGGAATGAAATTGCGAACAGCACCAGAGGTTTGAAATTTAATTAAAGAGCGACACCCAGGGGTTAGAACTAGTCAGCCAATCAGCGTCGATTTTCCGGAAAAATTATTTATAGGGTGTTTCTGTCGCAAATCTATCAAATAATACCTGATACAATTGCAACATGCTTTTCCAATTATGATTAATTGATATATATATTATATGTAAATGTATTAATTTTTGAGTAAGCTGAGGAAATTTCTTACGTTCCTTGTTTTAATAGTGCACTAGTGCAAGGGAATAAGAAAAAAAGGCCCTTGAACCCGTTGAAAATAGAAGAAAAGACTGTTAAAAGAAAGTCTCAGCTAAATAAATCTTGCAATTCAATTAAAAATTAATATCAAATTTCATTAAGAAAGTGTTATGTTTTATAAAAATTTTAAATGAGAAATAAAATTGATCATGTAAAAAGCTGGCAAATAGGCAGATTAAATTTTCATTCTATGAATTTAAATGTTCCTCATCATCAGATGATATCGTATTCTTTAATTAAACTAACACACTAATATCATTAATTTGCATAAATAAATCTCTTACTTTTAAAATAAAACCTTGATCAAAAATAAACTGAATATAATTTATTTTTTGAATATATAAAAATGTTAATAGCAATAAATCCTTAAAGCAATTTGGGACAGGCTAAACCATCTAATTCCTTTCATAATAAATTTCTTAATAGCTATCTATATTCATTAAAAAGAAACCATTATACAATTAATTATAATTTTGCTAATGTTTGAGTTTTTCAAACCAAGATCGAAAACTAATACAATAAATTTGAGTATTTCAACAATTTTTTGCAAAAAATATTAATTAAAAAAATAATGTGTATTTATGAAGTCACATTGTTACCGATATTGTTAATTATAAACAACAATTAATTATTTTATACCCGATCTGAATATAAAACATCTTTACTGTATAATAAGGGTTTGTTTTGAAATAGGTTGTGGTTTTCAAAACAATGCCCCAGTGACTATAAATCAATATATCGTTTAAAATAATCATCTCGCACTAGTTTAAATATTATTTCTTGTAATATTTTTACTTTTACTTTAATTAAATAAAAGAATAAAAAAAGTAAATTTTGACGCTTAAATTCCCACCTAAGGTGTTAGAAGTAGTGGCATAACTAAGGACGACAAGAATCTGCTTTGTGGGTCCAGGGTGTACTCCATTTTTAATAAAATAAACACACGACATATTCTATATAATATTATATATTTTTATAATAGATAATTGCTTAAAAATATTGGTATTCTTGCATTTAGGGTCTGTTTTATAATCCGATCCTGTGGGGCGTGAATTACATGCCCCGCCCGCCGTAGAATTAATCACACTGGTGATGAGCGGTTGTTTGGTTTATAATAGAAAAGTCAATAGATTTGAAACTTGAACATTTAAAGACATTAAAAAACATTGCATTTTAAAATCTAAATTTTGGGCTCACATATACGATAGGTTTGATTCTAAAATTGGTTAAAGTAATTTTTATTATCCGTTTCAGTTTTAACATACTTCAATGTTTTTTTATTATTTTTGATGATTTTTTTAAAATGATCCCGGATCTAAAATATGATGAATTGCGTTAAAAAGCAGAAAAAAGTTGTTTATCCGAGAAAAAGGAACATTCAAAGCTTTCAAAAGAGATCTCCAATCGAATTTAAAAATTAAATAGGTTACGTGCTCGTTTAAGTTTTTCTATTAAGTTTTTTTTTTTTTTTTTTTTTTTAATCTTTTACTTGATATTCTCTTTAACTTCATCAACAAAATGTTTGTTAAATTTATTCAAACGAAGAAAAAAACGATGAAATTAGATCCGCTTGAAATTAGAAGGTATCATGAAATCATGGGAGTTTTAAAAGGGGATTGAACACCCCTCCCCTCCCCTCTCTATTGAATATAAAAACAATCTTAGGTAAAATTCAATACTGAATATAATAAAGATGTAAGAAGTGAGAGACTAAAGTGAAGGACTGATAAAATTATAAAAAAAAAAATTGCTCATAAATTCTATATATGGAGAAATGAATTTCAAAACAAAAACGAAAAGATTTTCTAAATTATCCATAGGTTAGTTTTATTTTTACTTTCACTTACAAATGATGCTCAAAAATGTTGACTATCGTTTGTAAGTAAAAATAAAAATAAAACTGATTGATGCCAACGCATAAGTAAATATATATATTGCAATGTCAACAAAATAAGTGCACCGAATAGCTGTAAAAATTGTCACTTTGTTAGTCCTGAGGAAGTGCACGAAACGTCGCCAACGACTTGTTGCCTGGCTGCATCCGGGATCCTGTCCTCATAACTATAATTTTTTCAATGAATTTCGATATTTTTAACGTGTTATAAAGCTGAAATTTTGAATAACTCTTTTAATATTATCTAAACCGCTTTGGAAAGATCAATTTTTACTGAATTCATTGATATTAACGATATAAAAAAAAAAAAAAAACCAATATGATCGACCGGGTCACATTTTTTTTTTTTTTTTATTAAGTGAAGGCTCAAAGAGGAAATTTCAATATGAAATTGACTATTTAATAACCATCTGGGAGAGAGGGGAGTGGGGATGAAAAATTTATTTTACTCTTCACCTTAAATTGAAATTATTCAAATAGAAAACAAAATAGTCATATTTCATCTGGTTAGTTTTAATGAGACAACATATTTCTTATTGGATATTAATAATCAAGTGTCGTATATCGTGAATGAATCATACAAAGATGGATACAATTTTTCCAGAGATTCTTTTTTTTTAATCATTTTGTGACAACATATATAAATATATACGTATATAAATAAATAAAGGATATTTACGCGAGGTTATTTGCTAGTTAAAGAATCGACAGTTGGGCACTAGAAACGTTCTTAAAAGGAATAATAACCGACCATAGTACACTTGGCCTCGAGTCATATTTCATCTGCATAAAACAGCGTCGGGTTCTTCGAAAGAAAAAAAAACAACTTAAACCATCATGTTCTTATTTCAAATGGGAATAAAGAATGCCGATCGTTTGGTATCCATCTCTTGCAGACGGAATGAGACAATCAAGTTCGAGGGGGGCACCGAAAACGGCCATCTGAGGAAGGGTAGCTGTTGACTTAATATTAACAAGACTAATGGCAGAGCGAGTTTCGCTCGTGACTCGTTAGATAAAGCTATAAATGCAACGACTAGATAATGACACATTATTTTAAAACCACTATACGTAAGCTATATAAAAGTGGATCTCATCTCTCTTTCACTCTTTCACACACACAAAAAAATCAACAGATTGTTTTGTTTGTAGCTTTGAATCAGTTGGCATGAGAGCAACCGGAAATATAGTACAAAAGTTAATGACAAATATTCTCATTTATTTTTTTAAATATAAATAGATAAATTATAGAAATTAATATTCCAGGCAGAGAATATATTTAATGTAGGCCCTATTATTAATATTTATTTGTACCAGTAGATCCAGGAAAAGGGAGCATTAAAAATTTTTCTTTACCTCATAATTAGAATAATTTTTTCAAACGTCTGAAATTTTTTGGAAGGGTTTTCATTTTTCCCATGTGAAATGTTTAATGAATATTTAACGGCTTTTGTTTTTTGCTTCTCATATTTTTACTTATATTTTGTGACCCTGCGTCTTAGTGATTGATTTACACAGTCGGAGACCTTGTCGCAATGTATTTTTTGGGGGCGCCTTGAACTGAGTCTTACCATTTGTTCCATGTCCATTTAGGGGCCGCTTCGGGTCCCATATGTCGGGGGTCTCACAATTGCGACATTGTAAATCCGCCACTGGTGCATCCCACAATTTAAAGTGGCATGCTCAGAGAAGAGTGGAAGAAAGTTTGTCTTGTGTCAGGAAGTCCGGGTTTAAGGGCCTAGAATTAATAGTAAAAATCAAGAAAAAAATAAAATTTCTTGGCCGGTTATGATTTTCGGCTCTGGATATTAATAATAGTTGCCCCAGGTGTATAAATATTAATAACTTAATTTTTCACTTTCCCGATCAACCGAAGGTTAAATTGTGTTTTTTATTCTGAAACTAGACGTCCCGAATAAAATTATATAAAACACTTGTATCTAAATTTGTTACAATTTGTTAAAAAATTTATTTTAAATTGTATTCGGAGTATTGCTAATTGCCATTCAAGCAAAATCAAAACAATAAACAAAAACAACATTTAATTTTAATCAAATAATGAAATTTAAATATATTAATTAAAATTAATTAATATTAATTAAAACGAAAAAAATATCTTTTAAATCCCCCCGATAGTATTATTTGTTAAGCATTCACGGTCGGCTGCTTGGAATAGACCAATCGACTTGTTTATTAACTGAAATATAATTGTAGATTATCCAATGTGATGTTAAAGATATTATTATTATGATTCTCACGAATGATTTAGACACCTTTGGAAGTGAATGGAAACACTGTTTACATTTTTTTTGTTTGTTTTCACGTCTGCTTAGACATCCCGCTGCTTTATGTGATAAATTTCGGGCATTTGAGAAGTTTTATTTATTCCAAGCTAATCTAAACTAACCAGGGAATTATCAAATTTCTAAAGAATCTATTTCCATTTTAAAGTCAGGTATGTTGGCAGGTGTTAATAAAGTCTAGTCCGCGGTGTCCTCGCTTGTCCTTATTAACATTTATCAAAGTCGTTAGAAATACTTCGCATTTCTAAGTTGATTTTGGTCTTATGGGAATGATTAAAAAAAAAATCAGTTGATTTTTAATTAATCGAAAATATTTTGTATTACTCTTTGAGTTAAAAATAAAAGCAGTTTAATAAACAAATAAAACGCTTTCCTTAAGGCCTGGGAATTTTCAGGTTTTGACTTTTTGAAAAAAAACTCTTTTACTAAGAAAAATTCCTTTCAAAATACTTAGAGGAAAAGGTACATAAATATATATATGTTTATGTGGAATTCGAAATATCACGGAATATAAATAGCTATTTTTTAAAATCTGGTATGACTAATAGCACATCAGATTTATTTTGGTATTAATCTTTTTGTATTTAAACTTCCGTACTTGCCGCGTTAAATATAAATTTTAAAATTCAAAACATGGATGTCATACAAATTGAGATTGAAAAATTAATTAATTTTCAAAATAATAATTTGAAATTGTTTTATTGAATTTAATGATAATCGCTAGAATTAAAAATAACTTATGTATTACGCATTCATATAAAACATTTAGTTGGAATCCAAAATCCCTTTCCCAGTAAGTATCAAGCATAAATATAATATTACAATTTAAGGGATTAAATATTTTTTTATTTCTGAGGTATTTTGTTCGACATTTCTTAGTCCTTTGCCCCCTATGATTAAACCTATTATAAGTAAAATATTAAGAGTTGTGTGAAAATTTTATTTCTCTCAAGCGCAGAGATTAGCTCAGGTAGAGCGAGGTCATACCATCCTTGTTAAGGTTTTGCCCAGGTTTTCCTTATCAGCTTAAGGGGAATGTCGGGATATCTATTGCGATGTTTATTCCTGGTCACTTGTTTTTGCGCGCAATTTTTAATTGTTTGTATCTTTTTCCTTTGATGACAGTGAATGAACATATTATTTGTTAATGAGCATATAATTCCATTTATATTACTTATTTTTTGTATTTGTTTTGTTTATTTGTTTATTGTTTTGTATTTTATAATTTGTAAATTTGTATTTGTGTTTAATTGGACCTAGCCAGCGAGGACTTGTGCCGCTAAGCAGGTCGTAAATAAATTTATTTATTTATTTATATGATAACGATATATATACATATAAATAAATCAATTTTGATAAACAAATATTTCTTATTCTAAAGAATAGTAATGTCTTAATATCCACTGTTTCTTACTCCTTATACCCCCTTCAGGGTCAGAAAACCTTGGCGCCATGAATTCCAGAAATATTTAATCAAAAAAGGAGATATTAATTGAAGTCAAGAAAATATGCTATCGAATTGATTAATCATTCTTGAACAAATAATTCTTCTCCGTGAGTGTATTATTAAATAGAATTTTAAAATAAATTATCTAAGAATTTCAATGTACAAAACAAGATGTAGCTTCAAATGGTGAGTTGCAAATATATCTATTTATTTCCTAGATATAAATTGCTTATAATCATTTAATATAATCATAACTTTATTAATCCATATTCATTAGTATTAATTTTATAACTTGTGAATACATAAACCATTCAAATAAAGTAATTTAATATTATAATAGTCCACAGATAAATTCAAAGGAGACATAAAATTTATAGTAACCTTATAAATATATATATATTCAAGATTTCCTTATTAAATAAATAATTTTTCATTTAAATTAAATTTTGGAAAATATTATCTAATTATTAATAAACTAATTTAAAAATTATCTAGGAATAATAATAAAGAAAAAGTTTAATAGTTATGATATTGAAAATAAAAATAGCGATAACTCTCCAAAAAAAACGAGCTAGCTCTTGAAAATATTTTTACTTTCTCTTACCTATATATGTAATATATAGTGAGAAAGTTTTGCGATCACAAAAAAAAAAATATTTCAATACACGGCCTCTGAGTTTAAAAAATGGAAAATAGTCTGTCTGTGCAACAACTCAAAAATGAAAAAACATTCTAAACTCAAATTTGATATATAAACTGAAGACGTTCTTCAGGAAGCCTTTCAATAAAATCGGCCCACCGGTATGAGTACTTTACTTTAGTTTCTCAAAATTCTATTTTGGTAAAAATAATATAATAAATTAGAAAAATTTTAAGATGTGTTAATCATTTTCTATCTCAAAATAGTATGGGACCTTCAATTTGAGATTTAAGAGTTCCCTCGAAAAGCTATGGAAAAACGTTTGCAAAGGTAACCATAATGTTCAAAAATCTGAAGGCAACTCAAATCCACCTCATGGCAAAAATTTATCTAACAATATAAATGACCCCTCCTCCTCCTGGGGAGGAAAAACTGGAACCCACCTCAGTATGATCCGATGAAAATTACTCGAGTAACCATAACGTGTCAGCCCCTGATACAGTGACTGAAGAGAGTATATATATATATTACTAGAATGTAATATATATAAATTTAAATACAGTCAATTTAAGATATAATTTATTTTAACACATTTTATTAGAGAGAAATTGCATATATTAATTTTAATAAATAGTAGGTGTCTAAATACTTTCCAGCCTTGTAATTATCCAAAAAAGAAAATTTATTACTCTAATGAATACTCTATATGGATTTATATTTTAATGAAGAATGTTAAAAGCATTTATATAAATAAAATAATTGTATGGGGGGGTGGAGGGGGCGAGTACGCTTATTACAGATTTTTCTGTGTTAAAGTAAGAATCAGCTTCCGCTATTTATAAACAGGAAGCGGAGGCTGAGAATGGAGCCGATGGACGATTAGGTTTTCTGAGACTTTAGACCACATAAGAGCTTTTTGGCCTATTTGTTCATGCCCCATGTTTTTTTTTTTTATAAGGTGAAAGTCATGACTCGAACTAATACTTATATACTTAATGTTTATAGTACTAGATATACTATATATACTGTACCACTAGTATATATCAGTGATGCACAACCCGCGGCACGAATTGAGCCCCAATAGTCGTAAAATATAGTAGTAGTATTAAAAAGAAAAATTAACAAGCTAATAAATTATATAATATATTGATACAAATATAGACTGGTAAAAAATATTTTATTTTAGGCTTGGTAAAAAAGAAAAAGATTTAATGAAACTCAAAGAAGGATTTATTAATCCTTTTTCGGGATTATTATCTTTTAATCAATTTTTTTAATTTAATTAATATTTTATTTATTTATATTCTTTGCGACTGCAAAGACCATTTAGATTTTATAATTTACATATGTATATAATTTTAAACAAACATAATATTTTTCAGTAGGCTATGATTAATTTAGATATGGGAAGCCTCTTTTTAGGGGAGTCCGAATTTAATAAGAAATTGATTAATTAATGGAATTTTTTCGAGAGGTGCCAATTTGTTACCTCGAACGATATATTGACTGGATCCTTGCAGTTTCATTGTGCGTGCTTTGAAAATTACCACCTCTTTTAAACAAACCCCCAATAGTGAGTATTATAATGTTTAATTTTGCTTTCTTAGAGAATACACCTTAGGTTTTGATTCGCCCTCCTAGTAATAATAAATATTTTATCACTTTAACGATAATTGCCAATAACCTTTCAATATATTCAAGAGAACCGGTCAATGAGGTTATCTTTATCTACATATTTAAATAAACATTTTTAATGAGTGTGTGTCAAAATTTTGACGTGTGTCTGGCGCCGAAAGATATTTAACAAGGTCTAAAGCAAAAGGTTGAATTTTACCAAATGATTGGCTTGTTTGTTAATATAAAGAGTTAGAACGGAACGGTGTATGGAACCGAACCAAAGTTGGAACCAAGGGCACCGGAAAGATGAACGATTTGATCTGTCTGCATGGAAAAAAATTCCCTGTCAGAAATGTCACGATATTTTATCTAATATTTAAAGTCTTTTCAAATGAAGACTGTTTTATGCTAACAAAATCCGCCAATCAGTCGATCTTGATAATTTAATTAAAATATATAGCAAAAGGAAAAAAATCAGTTGCTTTCAGTCCAATGAAATAAACTCTAATGCAAATATTTCGAATTGCCCTCACATTCATCATCTTTGCAGATTAGTTTTTATGTGGTCTAAAGCAGTTGATTTTTTCTCCAAAATAAAAACATCCAGAGCACTTGAAGTTATCAAAACATCAAGTAATTAAGGAATAATATGGAGAAAGGGAGAAGGGCTTATTGTTTTTGTGACTTGAATTAGAATAGCCATTCACTCGAGACTAGAAATTCGTGTCTCGTTTCGTTTTCCACACGAGAAACGAGAACGAGAAGCGAAATTTCGAGATTTGGTGAGAAACGGCCACGAGAATATCGTTTTCTGGTTGCTCGCTTAAGAACTACTCAAACGAAAATCTAGAATCGAGAAAGAAAAGTTTATTTTTTCGATACGAGAACGAGAAGTGCAATGTTTTCATTTTAGTTTGGGGTAAAACTTTCCCACTTCCTCGCCCCTTTCCCCATCTGAAAAATCAGTTATATTGTGTAAAGTAAAAGCTTGATTTATTTTGGATTAAATAGTGAATTATTTGGAAACTATAACTATTTAATTAAAATTTTATTTTATTTATTTTAAATAACTATTAATTTATGAAGTTTATGAGTATAAACTTGATAGCCTAGGAAGTATACAGATATCATTTAGTAAAGTAAATATAAATTAGTATTTTTATGAATCCAATTTATAGAGATAAAAATAAATAAAATAATAAAATATAGTATAATTATTTTTTTATTAAGGTATAAATATTATATGTTAAAAAAAGAGAATGCTGACCCATCCTCACTTTTTTAGAATTATTTTATGGTATATTGAGTTTAATTATTTTACATATTTTAAAAAATTTAATTGTTTCAAGTTTATTTTCAAATTTAAATTGATAAAAAAACAGGCCAAAAAACATTTGAATAAGAGAATAAATAATGATATCAGAATTTACAACAAAAAATGTGGCTCCCCCCTTTTCCTACGCCCTAAATACCAATCTTCTTCTAATTCTTTAAAAAATGGAAAATTTGGAAATTGGAAAAGAGTAATATACTATTAATTATTAAATATTGTATAAGTCATTTAATTTAAGAATATTAAATTAAAATAAAAAAATTTCGTCTAAAATTTTATCTCTTAAGATATAATTAGTCAAAAAATTCAGTCTGAGGCTTTGATTTTTGTTAAATTTAAATATTCATTAGTGTAAATAGCAGACCGCTAAGTTAAAGCGAATTTTCAAAAAAATAAAACGAAATTTTCAAACAACAAATGAATGAGAATTTGTACAAATTAAAACTCCTCTCCTGATTCAAAGCTCAGAACATTTAGGATTCCAATATATAACATTTCATGTCTCAGTTGAAATTCATCCTTCCCAGGAGGCACAAAGGAGCCATTTGGGATGTCTTGAGTGCCAGAAGGACAAAAACTCGCCTCAAAATCAAATCACTCCATCTTTTTTTGGATCGTATAATAATTTTTTTACTCTACACCAATTTATAACTTTCCGTCTTATTTTGTTTTTGATTAATTATCAATTACTTTCAAATTTAATAACTCTATCTGATTTTTGTCACTGAGTTGTTATCCTCAATAGAGATGTGCTTAGGTGATATTTTAAATAATTGGGCAAAAGGTTTTATTGCAATTGAAAAAAATAACAAGTAACTAGCCTAAAAGCCGACCCCAAACAATTTTGAAAACACTAATTTAGAGTAGAAAAAGATATTTAATAAAAATAATAGAATAACTCAACCCAACAAGAGAGTTTAATCGACTCTTCAATTTTAAAGTAAAAAAATATTTTTTTAAAATGAACTAATAATTCATTTTTATATGCCTCAATATTAGGACTATTTATAATTATTAAGTAAAAGCATTGAGTGATTAAATCTGAAAGCTAGAAAATACGTATGTATTAATATAATAGAGAAATTTATTTAAGTTAAAATTCCAAAGCGTTGCATTTTCTTGGTTTGTAATAAAATTTACGATTTCTTTCGCTACTTTGTTAAAATCTTAAGAAATGCCTGGAACACATTCAGGAAGTTTATATATTTTATTTAAAAATTCCAAACATGAAGATTCAATTTTTACTTTTTTTTTTCAAGAGGACCATATTTAGAAAAAAAGTAATGAAGTTATTAAATAAATTTGAGAAGACGGTTTCAAAATATAAAAGTTTCTCCACTCCTTTTCAAGATTCAAAATTGATTGATATCTCGACTAATTCTGAATAGTTTATGGTAATAACGATTTGAATTTCTCATTCCTTTCGGACGGTATAAGACGAACGGATTGATGACTCAATAGAGCAGTGGCGTAGGAATGGGAAGGCTCAGGAAGCTCAAGCCCCTCCCCCTATTGGTCTTCAATAAAATTTAAAAATTTTAATTATTTTCAATTCGCTTTAAAAAAATAAGAAAGTGTTATTATTAACAATATTTTCACTCGGACCTAGTGAGTAGTAGGTGGATAGCGGCAACCCCTTGGGAATCAAGCGTCAGGCTGTGCGACGGGTCAGCAAACTTCACTTGGTTGCATTTGCTTTGGATATACTGGTCCCGAAAGACGGAATTAAAGGCAAAGAAAGAAAATTATTAAAAATATTTACTTAGTAAACATGAGAGACCACAAATGAGACTCAAGGATCTCCAAAATATGATGTACTTAGTCATGATAGATTTTGTTCTTACGCCATAAATAAAAATCACTTGAATTTCCAGAAAATTCAAATTCAAAAATTTTATCTGATTTTTTTATTTCGCTGGATTTGAGATCAAAGATTATAGATTATTAATTAATTAATTTATCAAGATTAGATTAATTTTTAAACCATTTAATATAAATGACAAATACTGGGAATTTAATTTATATTTATAGAAAACAAGTTTTAATGATGTGACTCTGAACTTTAACTGAATGTTCAAACAAAAAACTTGAATAATAAATAACCTATATTCTTTCTAATTGAGATATAAAAAGATAAATAGGTTTGGCCATGCAATCTTGAAACCCTGCTTTTGTCATAAATATATTTCCAGATCAGAAGATTCTCCATTCTTATATTAATCTAAACTTTTATATGTTCTATAGAAAGGGAGAAGAAGAGGAGCTGTTTTGTTTTGTTTTGCTAAACGAATTTACATGTTTTTCATTCTATGATTTTCATTTTTGAAATAACATGTTAACTTTTTTTTTTGCTTTCTCCACTATGTAGATAGACTATTCCCCTCAAAAGTAATTGGACAACCTCTATCTTTTATAATTTTGAATTATTGGATAATTAGGAGAGCTACATGAAATT
>JAAAKE020136814.1:0-13823 GCA_010014785.2 Anisolabis maritima
TAAAATTTATAGGGGGGCGAATTAAGAAGCGGGTCTTACAAAGGGGGCGTTTGGTCCAAAAAGGTTGAGAAACACTGATCTATACGCTAGTACCTTGTCTCGGTCTCAGAGCGCAGATTTCTTTTCGAAAAAAAAAATTGCAATTCTCTATGAATTATTTGCTTTGCATTTTTCGTATATTTTTTTTTATTATCAGAAATTTTATATACTTTTATTTAAATTAGTTAAGAAAGGTCTCTTCAAAATTATAGATCATTATGGTCATCTAGATCTATGACCATAATGATTGTACTTATTAATTTCCTTTTATTAACTATTTATTTCTTAATATTATTTATATTATTATTAATTTTGTTTTAAAAGATAAACAGAAATAAATTCATTCAACCGAGGACTTGTAGACAAGCCAATTTTTGAAAAAGCGGGAACCCTAAGGGCAAATTTGAAAAATTTCAGAAAGGATGAGGCATAAAACATCTGAGATTTATTATATAAAGGGGTGAATTTATATTTAAAGAATTTTCTATTGAGAGCTAATTACATGTGTTGCCATCTATTAACAAAGAATGGATGAAGAATGCTTTGTAATGCCGTTTCATGAAGATCTAATTATATAGTGTTGCATTTATTAGCCTGATTGTACTATTTTGTGGACACCTAATTACACAGTCTTGCCATTTTTTAGCAGAGAAGTTACTTGAATACTTAAATACTTTCAAACGTCAAAGGGGAGAAAATTAAATCTTTTTGCCATCTATTAAATAATGCTTTGAAATGCCATTTCATCATGAGTAATTAGACCATGTTGTTATCTATTAAAAAAATAATGTACCAAGAATACTTTTCAATGCATTTTCAGCGAGGTAATTACACTGTGTTGCCATCTATTAGCAAATAATGTACTAAGGATTCTTAGATATGATATTTCATGATGTGGTAACTTGATATCATCTATTAGAATTAAAATATTATTTAATATTTAATAAAATAATAAATTTATAGATATTTTTTATTTAAAATAAATTGTGTATTTTAATTGTTACTTATATAGTAATTTTTTTGAAAATTCCTCATATTTTCTTTCTTTTTTTATTAAATTCTTTCTTCATCTATATGTTTAGGATTTATTTACCCTTTTCAAATTCCTAAATTAGATAGAGAATTTTTAAAGTCTTTTCGCTAGCAGACTTCTTAACTGTTTCTTAGCTAAAAATTCAGATATTTTGCCTCTAATTTTGAAAATTTAAAATAAACATTCTTTATCTTTTTTTTTTTTTTAAGTATTTTTCAGTATCTGAGACATTTAGACTCCATCCTTATTTATTTATATTAATTGGTAGCCAATATAATATATATTTTTGTCGCACATTATTATTATAACCTTTTCTAATAGCTGGCTAAACGGTCTAATTAGTCTATCATGAATCGGTTCTAAGCATTTATAGTACATTATATGATAATGATAGCAACATAGTGTAAATACCACACCATGAAACACATTTTTATGGATTCTTTGTACATTCTTTGCAATTAGATGGAAAAACAGTTGTAATTAGAACTCCATGAAACGCATTTTTAGTACATTTTTTTGCTAATTTTTTGCAACGCATTCAATGAAAAGGGATTTCAAATTATTTTTAATCTATTCTTTGCTTGTTTGGGATCCGAACCTAACTCCCCTTGCCTTTGAAAGTTATTAAAATTACTATCGTCAATCCTAACCCTCAACCACTGGGAGGGGAGAGGGAGGTTATCAATGTACTATATTGAATAAAAAAAATTATTGTCAGCATAGGCAAAATTGGAGAAAGCTGGACCCCCCACCTCCGAGGATTTTACAAATACATTTATCTTCACATTAATATCTTGCATTTTATTGAACTTTTTTATTTAATCTAATGAAAAGATTTGTAAATTATCTCTAAAAAAAAATTCGTCCGACCTTTCTTTAAACATAGATTTTCAACTTTTCTCCTATATAAAAATACGAAATAGAAAAATCTGATGTGAAAGAGCTCACTTTCTTTTATCGCTTAGCTAAGTGAAAGTGGTTAGAATATATCGTTAAATGTCTATATAGCCATTGATGCCAAAAAGACAAAAGAAAAAAAAATAATTATACAATAGTAGGTATAATTAAAAATGAAAAATATTAATTGGAAAAGTTTTTTAAATAAAGATTTATTTCTTAATAAACACGTAATGATAAGTTAACTTTCAACTAATTATCCCTATCTTAATTTCTTTAATTAATAGAAAAATTGTATTTTAGCATTTTATCGCGAAATGCACCTTGGCAACTGAAGTTGGTGCTTACATCAATTATTTGATCCCGTCTGGGGTCTCACTGCGCTAGGAGATTTAGAAATAACAAAATGCAATATCTCTTTTATTTTAGATTGGATTGGGCTGAAAATTTGGAAAACTAACAATAATAAAAATATAAATAATTGGTCCGAGTTTGGTTGCGATCAAACTATTTTAAGATATACTTTACAGATGAAGTTTTTGACAAAATTGGCTCTAATTCTTTATATATATCATATAAATTGTAAAAATTTATATATTTGAATTAGAAATAAATTGTTTTATTAAATCATTAAACTTTCAGCCCTAAAACTAAAGCCCTTTGGGCTTCATTCTCCTGATCTCAAGGTTATTTTGAGGGAAAATAATTTTTTTGAAAATGCTTGGAAATTATTTTAAAATGTTCTTTTTATCTTTTAATTTAAGAATTTGTACTAAATAAGCTAAAAAACATTAATATTTTGTCAAATTAAGTTACTTTTGTTTGATGACTTTATGACACTATTTCTCTCATAATTAACGCAATCCATTTATTTTCTCATATTTCTTTCATTAAATATACTTATAAAGAATAGTTTTAAATTAATAGATTTCCTTAGTTTTATGGATTAATATAGAGAAAGAAATTTATACAAGTTGCTTTTTTTACTAAATTCTCTTATTATACATTTAATATCTTTGTATCATATTTAATTAAAAGCCCTAAAAATTATAATAATATAAACCCTGATTCGTCTGATTGTAAAATTTAAAAGTGTAAAAATAAAATTTTCAAATTGTTACTTTTTCTTTTATTCTAAATTATTATGATATTTAAGAACATTTATTAGTTTTAAATTATTTATTTTATTATATATTTATCTGTCTTTAAGGATTATTATTTATTTTTTAAAATAATTATTTATTTTAAATATATTTTCAATTTGAATGGCCGTTAAATAAAGAGAGAGAGAGAGAGTAAAAATAGATTGAAAAGAGAGCATGTAAGATAGATAGATTATTTTTTACGTCATTTGAGGTAAACAAAATTTTTTTTCTTTGTTAGGGATCAAAGAAATAGTTTGATCATATATTTCGATTATTTAGCTTTTTATATTAATTAACCATATTTGATCTTTATTATTTTATTTTTATTTATGTTAATAGTATAGTAATTAATAATAATAAAGCAATAGAAATACAAAATTTCATTAATGAAATATTTTTACCGCCATTAAATTACCTCAAGATATTCACACAAATTAATTAATAGCTTATTTTTTCTTTCTCATTTTTGTTTGTCTGAAACTTTTTTTATTTGAAACTATTAAAACTATAATTATATTATAATTTTATATATAATTATATTAAGGATTTATGGATTTTTATTCTTCTATCTATTTTAAAAATGTTTCCTTTAAACTTTCTTTCAGCAAAGTATGAAAATTTATATTTTTCATTTTCAGGTTATATACAGAATGCATAAAGGTCTTTCATTTTTAATTGATTTCATAATAAGAACAAAAAATGAAATTTCTTATATATTTATTCATTTTCCAAAAACTGTAAACGAATATTATCTTTTTTTTCCATTAAATTTCTCTGTTACTAATTTTTTTAGTATTTTTGGATATTTTGAGGCCATTCACTCTGTCTATATTCATTTAAATTAATTGATAGCCAATATAATTTAAATAAATTTTATGGCTTAATTTGGGAAACAAACCCTTACATAATTTTTTTATTATATTCTTTTTAGTCATTTAACCTGAAATATGCAGCCTCGAGGCTGTTTCTCTTCTCACTGGGAGTTAATCTTGGAGCTCATAATTTATATGATAATATTCTATTTTTAGTATTTGAGTTTGTTAGTTGAAATAACAAGTAAAACTTTATGATTTGGAATTTGTACATTTCTCTTTTTCTTCAAATGTGAGCCAAAGAAGCCAAAATGACAGCCTTGATTGAGAACGATCAATCTATTTCATCTAAATCTAATTGAACTTCTAGTGAGTTACTTTTTCTTTACGAAATTTTTAAAAATTAATTGCTTGGATAGGAAGTGAACCCATGTACTAAAATATCACTGATAATACAAACAAGTGCTTATCATATGCAGATTAGGAACAAAATAAATTTGTCTCGTTTCGCCTTCAAATTAAAACATTGTTTTAGAGAGAATTTCACAAATTTTCCTTATTTTTTTTAAAGGTAAATAAGTATATTTTTTTAACTTGGCTCAAATATTTTTAATCATTGTTCCAAATTCTTTTTAGGTTCCCCTGATCCCAAATCAATCAAAAGAATCAATCAATCTCAAATATTGAAGGACGATTAAAATTAAGCCATTTGAAATCTCGAAATCAGAAAAATATTTCGATGAATAAGAAAGAAAATAAATAGACAGGTAATTCTATTAACTTCCCTTCCTTTCATTCACTTCCAGAGTGTAATGTAGGAGCGAAGATACCTCTATAGTATACTAGATTACCATTTTTGACGTCCCGAGGGTTAGTGGTTCGTTTATCATTTCTCGAACGATCTTACTTGCCCCGAACCTTTTTTTGGGAGAGTGTTAAAAATGCCTGTCTGCAAAAGCATCAAAAACCGTCAAACTCTATCAGTAAATATTTAACTCATTACTATTTATAGGAGGGATTAGTATCTTCACGCTATCAGAAAAATCAGTATCTTTGGAAGAACCAAACCAAACCAAATCACATTCTATTTTTTTAGAGAGAATTTCACAAATTTTCGTCGGCATGACCAGTGATCTTTCACTGAGTTTTCTAGCTCGTTCACACGTTCCTAACCCCACAGAAATTGTCTTTCATTACGTGCTTTGCAAGGTGATCTCATCCACCGTGTATCTGCATGATACATATCTGTTTCAGCTCCATTTGCTGCAGACTTTATCAAACCACAAGAGTAACTATCTCTGATATAAATTTAACATCGCAACCTATACTTTTAAAAAATTAGATAATATTATGAATAATTGTTCGGAATTTATTTTTTTAACTATTATTTTTTTTTATAATAATTAATCTAATATTATTAAAATATTATTTTATAAATTTTATAAAGTTAAAACCTGTTTTTTTTAATACTAACATTTTCAAAATTATTTCTCTAACTAAATCTTCCTTTCTTATCTTTGGTAAACTTTCTAATCATCAACAGTGATAAAATGGTCATCAGACAGCATTAGATCCAAAAATCAATCAAATATATTATATTTTGTAATATTAAATATCAAATATGCATCTATCATCAAATACAGGTATTTATTTTTTAAATTATTCCTTTATAATTTATTTTCTAAATTGACTGTTTACTTCTCCAATTTCTATTTTTTTATTTTCTCATAAAAACAAAAATAATTATAATCAGCCTATTTATTGTTCATTAACATGTTTTTAAACTTGATCTAAATTTAATATAGAAATTAAGGTTGATCAAAAATCTGTGCGGGATTGTTTTGTTGGAGGCGGGTTACTGATATCCCCTTATCTCTTTTATATGTTGGCAAAGGATAATCGCCTATTGACAGTAAACGTTATGTTTGCCAAAAGTTGAGCAAAACGAAATATTTATTTATTTATCTGAAGGTTCCTATTCTTAAAGGGAACGGTCATTTGAATATTTATTTTAATTATTTGGCTTCTCCCCGGAACACCCTTGTCCATTAAATCAGATTAAATTTGTTGTTAAAAAGAGAGCTGATATTTCAATATTTTTCTATTTTATTACTATTTTATTACTAAAATTGAAAAATTATATATTCAATAGTTAAGCCTTTAAAGTCCACAAATAAAATTTTATATTTATTTAAAAATACTTTTTTTTACTTTTTTAAAAATACTAATATTAAATTGACAATTTTTACAACTGAAATTGCCAATCTTGTTTTTTACACTTTTCAGATCTTTTCTCCACTTTTTATTTATTGAAATAAGATTTAGATATAATATATATTTTGTTTTTTGAGAAAAAAGAATAAATTAGGAAGGAAATCTTTTTTTGTTGGTGGGATAGTACAGAGGACAAGAGGTTAAATTTTAGGGATTGTGCTTTGTTAAGGAAGTCTGACAAAAATGACATAGACTAAGAGCATTTTTTTTTAAACTTGAAGAAAGACGAAAGATTATGCCAAAACGTTGACAATAATCAAATCAATAAACGTAAAAAAATACTTTTTCTTGGCTGGCTTTATAACTTGAATAATATTAAACAATAAAAAAGTTATTTCAAATTAAATTATAAACATATTCATTTTATCCCTTTATTCCTCCTCTTAAAAATTAAAAAAAAAAAAAACTAGAATTTCAACTAATTTAAAAATATAATAATAATAATAATAATAATTTTATTTCAGAAATGGAGAGTTTAGAGCATTTGGATAAGGATATCTGGCAAAAGCATCTGTTAACAGCAGTCGGCATTGCATCTATCATTATAACAATTTTAGTTTTGTTATTTTTTTCTCGAAAATGTCCAACCATGTTTATAATTTCTCTTATGACCTTGATTTTTTTAACATCATTTTATTTTAGCAGTATGATTTGGTTTCTCAAACCACCAAAATTTGAATAGATTTTTTAATGCATTTTAAACTTTATTTTATCATTTTCTTAATTAATAAAAATTGACCTTACGTTGCAATTAGTTCGATTTTGGAATCCCTAATTTTTATTACAAAGATTTTTTCATTAAAGAAAAAATGGTGAATAGTTTTTAAGTTTTTATTTATACATATATATATATATATTTGTACATTTTATTTATTATTGTTAAGTACTTTATAGTGAATATGTACTTTAACTTATTATTATTAACTATGTTCTGTTAAGTTTGTTTTTCCTAAAAATATTCTATTTTTATTATATTTTAATTATTACCAATATTTAATATCTTTTAAATTGGGACATTATTTTTCATCGGGAATTTACATCAACCTGCCCAACAAAACATAATATGACAGGAAAAGAAAAATCTAAAATTTGTATTTAAATTTATATTTGTTTTTATTATATCCACGAGTTATTTAAAGTCGTGACTCTCATTTAGTATAAATCCTAAAAATAGATCTTTAACTAATGCATTTATGTTAAATTTCTAATAATGAATGTTAAATGAATAATGTCCAGCGATAATTGAAAAATATATTGCTTTTATTTCAGAAATAATTACACTTTCAAATTTTTTTTGATATTACATCACAAATTTTATGTGAAAGATATCTGTTTTTCCAGAACCACCAATAAACGTATTATTGTATTATTATTATTATAAGTAAGTTGCTTAGTTTAAAACAGTATTAGTATACATTTAAACTTGTTTGTTTTAACGCCCCAGATGTATATTTTCTTTGCATTTCAGCGGAAAGTCACCATATAATTAATATAAGTGTTGATATTTACCTTTTAAACAATCTTGTAAACGATCAAGGTGAAGAGAGCACTTTCTTCCTTGCTTGTATAAAGAAAAATGAACATTAGACCCTAAACCAGGAAACAATTTCAAAACGAATAGAATTTTATACTTTGTCTGACAAATTCTAAATTCGGCTCTGTCAGACAAACGTTATAAACACAGAAGTCTATGAAGCGTCATTCTACACTCAAAACAATTAATGGACATTACATAAAAATGCTCATAAACAAAATAGAGTATTAAAATAACATTTAAAAATATTTTTATATTTTAAATGGAACATTTTAAAAGGATAAATCAAACGTTTTGTCGCGTTTGAACTTGTTTCTGCAAGTTTACAACCGATCGCAGCCGGATGCTATAAAAAAGCATAAATAGGGCATTAGGTCTCTCGCGATTACTGTTTAAATTTAGACTTCTTGATTTACTATTGGCAATTTTTTAGTTTTAATTGCAATTACAAATGTAAAAACATCATGATCTTTCTGAATCTGAGTCTTGGAGAGTCATTGTTCAATTAGATACTGGTCTAAAGCAGAAAGCTGTTGCCCAAATGTTTGGAATTAGCCAAAGTGTAATTTCCCGACTTTGGAATTGAGAGTTGAGAACTAGAGATGTTCGTCGAAGACAAGGACAAGGTAGACCATCATCAACAACACCAAGAGATGACCTCGTGTAACTTATTTGCAGAAATCTTAATGCAACCCAACTTCGATGTGAGTTTGTTCCGATATTGGAAGGCTGGAATCAACACAACCAATAAGATCGTTTTGTACGCTCGAAGACCAATGGCTTGTAGTCCACTTACTGCCGTAGGATGTGGGCAGATGAACATAAAAATTTGATGAATATAATTTGTGTTAATTTTAAAAATATTTTTGCTTATTTATGCTCTTTTTCTATATTATAGTCCCCGGCGGCTAGCGGATTAAACCAGTTCAAACGCAGCAAACATTTGATTTTAAAATATACAAATATTTTTAAATTATACGTATTTTAATTCTCTATTTGTTTATGTGCGTTTTTATGTAATATCCCATGTTTTGAGCAGTGTGATCTATACTTCTATTTCTTGTTATTTATACTTTTTTCGGCTGCAGTGATCATTTAGAGTATACAATTTTTATATAAGGGTACGAAAATATTCAATTAACTAAAGCTTTCGGCAGGTGTTCTATTATTATTATTATTATTATTATTATTATTATTATTATTATTATTATTATTACTATATTATTATTTTATTGACACTATATAATATACGCAGCTCAAACCTTCAAGCCGAGGGCAAAGAGTTGCTCCCTTTCCTTGAAGGTCCTTTAAAGGCGGAATCTCCAGCTTCTGCCCCAACACTTATGAGTACGCTCCTGCTGAAACTTTTAGGTCACATTCTGCTTTATAGAACCAGAAAAATGGCAACTATTCAAAAAAAAAAAAAAATGTGAAAAAGGTAGAAAGATAATGATTGCTTCGATTGACTCTGGAACTTATAGGCCATCGACAGGGTTTTCTTTTTTTTTAAATTTCATTTGGCCTCATTATCATAATAACTTCGCCACTTGTTAACATCACAGGAAGCAGAGATTCTTGTTGAAAAACAACATACAACCTGTAAAAACAATCTCTCTCTGATTATGGAACAAAGTAGATCCTGTTTGTGGGAAATGCCGCCTCGCGATGATGCTCCTGGGAGGATTGCTCCATTATTTTTTTCCACAAGCTGCTCAACTAGAAAATCTGTACCCGCCTTGTTAAGGATGAAAACATTTTAACTTTTTTGTAAGAATGAAAAAAGGCGCTTTGAAGCAAGTTACTTTCTCAGTCCCGAATTGGGGCCGTAAGTTTAATAAATCTTCTCTTAATATTAATTCCCCTAATGTAGTGAATTTTTGAAAATCTTTATGAGTGATTTTTTTTATCTGTAAATTATCAGTGAATTTTCAAAGAACAATTCAAAAGATGGAAAAATTATAATAAGAAAAGGAGGAAAAGTTAAAATTAGAAACAACAATAAGAGTATATGTTGGTTACTAGTAGCTTAACTAAAATGGTGGAGGCTCCCGTAGCAAAATAAATAAAAAGATAAATGAAATAAATATTAACTCATGCATTAAACGGGGCCTCTCAATCCTAGCGGCCTTATTCCTACTCCAGTATTGGTCACCCTCAAAATTAGTTTTGGAGATGGCTTATTAGTTCATCTAAACTAGGTTCTGATTTGCTTCTCTGCAAGAAAAAGATGAATCGATGTTACTGTGATTTTGTTTTTAAGTTAGGAGTAAATTCGAAAGATAGACGAAATATAAACGTTATTTGTTATTTTTTTACCCACTATAATATTAAATATTTTTTTTTTTGAAGAAAAAAGTTTTTCCAAATAATATATAAAAGAATACCTCACTTAGTGGGTGACCGGGAATGGGTCAGAGAACCCGAAACCGGCGATAGGGAATGGTGTGTCATCAGTGTCCGATACACCAGGGGTAACCAACCGGGAATGATTTTTTTTGTTAGGTTTGAGGGTTTTTAAGCCTTTAATTTAAGGCTTTTCCCTCAAAAAAAAAAAAGTTAAATTTTTATAAACAATTAAAGTTTTTTTTTCACTTGTATTTGATTGATGATTTTCTATTAATTTTAGGTAAATAATTCAATTTTTATTGTTTGAACAAAATTAGATAAGAACGAATTACTAATTTTCTTATAGAAATAATGCTTCTCTTAATGTGGATTCATTTAGTGTGGCATTTTAGAATAACCAATTAGACGCATTAAGCGATATATTCCTGGATTTAATTTTTAATATATAAACAAATAAGGAAAATAATATAATTTTAATAAATTTAAATGATATGACTTTTTAGAAAAATGTTTAACTTAAAATAATTACATAGATAAGAATATAAATTATAATTCATTTTTTTATTAATAAAAAAATAATAGCTATTAAAAAATTTAACATAAATAAATTTATTAAATCTTTTTAATAAAATATATATTTAGTACATTATTTTTATTTGGTTGTGAGCAATGAAAGTGAACACAATATAATTCACTATTTTTTTATTTATTTATTAGACTATTCCTAGAAGAGCAGTGGAAATCATTGCTTGGTAAGTTTTTCAATGTATAATTTTATGACAAATCAATATTAGTAGCCTATATTTATCTTAAATAAACTTTTGTCTTTGAGATATTTTTAATTCAATTATTTTTATTATAAAATTTTAATTTAAATAAAATATAAGCTTCACAGAGTTTTGAGATGGAAAGTGATATATTTAACCATACTCAAACTGTTTTTTCGGACCACATATATTTGTTTGTAACGTCAAGCGGGCCGCAACTTGTTAAAATGCATTTGTCATTGGTGTTTGACATTTTCTTTGATAAATTTCTAAGAAGCAATTGGAAAAATCGAATTCTCAACATGTCAATTTAAGGTTTTTACAAAATATTTTATCAGTCAAATAACAAAAAATTTTTGATATATATGCATATATGCATATACACAATTTGAGGCTAATATCCGTAGGCTGCTAAATATTGGTTTCATTAAGATTAAAAAAATTTATCTTGGATTTTTTCTAATAGATAGGCGTATTTCCAAATGTAAATTCAACAAACTTTTTTTATCGAGTATTACTGATATATATATATTTTAACCAAAAGTGTTATAGCAGTTTTTGAGAAAATCTCAACCAAATAGTTCAATTTGGCTTCTCAAAAGATTGTTGGGCCTAACTAGTCAAAATCGAACATTTATATATTTATATAAGACAGAGACTCAAAAATCATTTTTAGAGGCTGAACATGCTTAAGTTTCTGCATTGACAGGCTTGGCTTAACACAATTAAGTTATTAATATTTTATTTATTTATTCATATATAAATATTTTTTTAATAATTTCATTTCAGGAACGATGGTTCTAGAGTTAACTTCAAGAATGGATCAAAAAACGATACAATTAAATATTATACAAACACTAACTTTGTCTATATTGGTTATATGTATTGTCCTTTGTCGACGTGATAGAAATATTACACTCGTTTTAATAAGCACTGTGGGAATAACGATGCTTCTTTATTTGATTCAATTATTTCGAATCTGGACTTCATATGTATATGTATAATTGAATCGATTAAGAAAATTAACTTGTCAATAAAAACATTTTCTTCTCTAATAATCATCACATTTCAAATCAACTTACGCCATTTCTAGGAATGAGTTTGATATTTAATCCATATTTTGGTCGAAGAATTAATTCTCCCAACAAGGTCAAATCCTCTCTTCTATCAAGGGCTACAACCCTATAGCGATTCAAGACATGAGCCAAAATCACTTTCACTTCAAGCATTGCATATTTTCTCCCTAAAAGAAGATAAATTATTAGTTTATTTATTAAAACTAAAATTATGACAAATTAAATTTATTTGAAGACTATTATTCAAGAATGTTTGCTTTAGTATTTTGATAATGTTATCTATTTAAATATTCTTTTTCAGCATTTTGCTAAAATTATATATATATATATTACTTATTAGCCTAACAAGGGAGAGGGGGGCAAGTGTCCTAGCCTTTGAAATTGTATAAATATCTAAACTTATTAATTATAGATATTTTGAATCTTGGCCCCCTGCTCTCGATAGTACATGTAATTATTTTATATAATTGTTCTCTAAAATATAAACATGAATAAAGGTAATTGATAACTCTAAATAAAATATTTTTTTATAAGTGTGTATATTTTTCTATTAAAATAAACTAGCTATGTCATTTTTTGAGGATGGACGTCAAAAAGACCTAGAAAAATCTTGACATAATTATTTCTTCATTCTTCCATATATATACGGAAGAAATGATGCCGGTTTATCAAATTTAATAATATATTATCAAACAAGTGGGTAAGGACCTTTTTTCCATCCTGGTCTACAATTAAAATAAATATATAATAAATCATAACATTTTATTCTTACCAATGCAATTTCGAGGACCAGCGCTAAATGGGATATATGCATATGGATGTCGATTTTGTATTCGTTCGGGAAGGAAATTATCAGGATTAAAACGTTCTGGTTGAGGAAAGACATCCGGATCTCGATGAAGCATATAGGTGACAATTACTGCAGTTGTTCCAGCTGGAATTAGGTATTTATCAAGTTTAAGATTCGAGTCCAAGTGTCGAGCTATTAAGGGAACACTTGGATAAAGTCGAAGTGCTTCTTTCACACATCTCTCTAAAATTTGCAAATCTTGAACATCACGAGTCGTTAAATGACCTGGTCGAGACATAACCTCTTTCACTTCTTCATAGACTTGTTGCTGTCAAATATAAAAAAAAAAACAAATGAACAGTGAACGATATTAATGAAATAAATTCATTCAATCTTTTTTCCATAGAGAGGTCAAAGGAGTCTGATTCAAAGATCAAATGACTAACAAGTGGCTGCCAATGACTATTTACTTATTCTTTTTTTTTTTCATTTAAAATGACAAATTTAATTTATCTCGTGTAAAAAAAATAAATGAACAGAGAATATTATAATGCATATTCCAAATACCTGAATATCCGGACAAGTTCCAAGAAGATATAGACACCAAGAAATGGCAGCAGCCGTGGTATCATGCCCCTCAAACATAAATGTATCTACTTCCTCGCGAATATCTTCATCGGAAAGGACTTTTCCATCTTCAGAAGCTTCAAGCAAGAGATCAAGAAAAGCAAGTTTTTTCTTTGGGCGTTCTAGAAAAAAATAAGATGAACTTTAAAGACAATTACATGAATCACGAATAAATTTTCAACAGTAATAAGCATTTCAATTCTGTATCCTCTTTGAAATAAGAATTATATTTTCCAAACCCTACAGACTAATGATAAATATATTACAATATACAAAGAAAATAAATAACCATAATTATGTCAACAAATAATAATGTATTAATAATAAATTCAGAACAAGAGTTTTCGCTAAAGCTGACCCTCTGTTCATATTAATTTAAAATTTTAATTAAAAAAATCAAGTTAAAATTTATCTTTTTAAATAATTCACGGTGAATTTTAAACATCTTGAAAATATAATATTGTGAATGTCAAAAACCTTTAT
>JAAAKE020136825.1:0-12132 GCA_010014785.2 Anisolabis maritima
AAATTGGAATTTCATTTAAAAAAAAAAAAAAAAATGATGGGCGGTGGCAAGGCTAGGCATCTATAAGCATCTATAAAAAGACTAGATCCCAATTTTAAATTGAAAATTCCGGTTTTGAAATGGTTTTGTTCTTTTTTTTTTAATTATATTCCGGTATAAATATATTTTAATTTCTTTTATCCTGATAAGAAGTATTACGTCAGCTTTCCCTCTCCTCCCCAATGTCATATCTATATACCTACTATATGGGTTGCAGAAATTAGATTGCTGTAAGGTAGGCAACCAAAAGACAACTCACTAATGGATTTTTCGATTAAATACTCCAAACTATCAAGCAAAAATGAACGAATTTATACATCCCATCGTAAATTTTGTTCCAACAAGTTCATGAATTAATCCGGAATTGTAGGACGCATAAGTATTTAGTACTTTTTAAAACAGACCTATTTCGAAATGTAGAGTCCTTAAAGTGGGTGTCTTAAATGATGAATCCACAGGAATAATTCCATATAATTAGACTAGCATTTATTTCATCTTTCTTTTGGCGAAGCGCATCGATTTTATTTTTGACCTAAAAATATTGTTTTTTTTTTTTTTTTGAATATTAAGTAAAAATACCTAAAAAAAAAAAAAAAATATTCAAATTATATTATAATAATTATTAATATATATTTTTATTTCAAGATTTAAAAGTTAGAAGATTAAATTTGTCCCAACTGAATGGATTCCGCCACCTGTGATAAGAACCATAAAAAAAAGAGAGGAGGTTGGATTTTTACTAGCCTGAACAGCTTTATCATTTATTCAATGGATATCAATTTCATTTTGGTTTTATAATTAATTTATAGGACATGGCTCGTAAAAATCCTATATTCGTTGGTTCAGAGATTTATTAAATTTGAATATCGCCATTCAATAATCATTTTTTTTTTTTTTGAAATTGGATATTCTTTTAAAATTCTTTGCTGCTGATATAAATAATAATAAATTAAGCAATATTATTCAAATAATGCATAATGGAATTGATTCATTATTTATTGATAAATTATATTTTTGAATCAGCTGGGATTATATATTTATTATTCTTAATAGTGCAAATTCTATTGATGTAAATTAATTAATTCTCTAATATGTATTCAAAGAGAAGATGAAGCCGTCGAGATCATATCCGGGCCTCCTGATGTAGCAGTTTAATATTTTTTAAAATAAATCTCCCTAATTGCCTTGTCCTCTCGACGGCCTGGTTATACATATTATAGTTAAAATTCCAAAAAGAAACAAGGAAAAATAGTAATCTATCTATAGTGGGGAAAAAAATGAAGTTTTGTGAAATTAGATAGTATCTGCCGTTAAAAACTATAAAGGATATAATTATCAAATTGTTAATATTTTAAAATGTATTAATGGATTCACTAGCAAGGGAGGGGGGGGGGGGAAGAGGGACAAAATTATTTATATATAAAACTTTTCATCTTATTGCTTAGTTAAATTTTGATTGTTTTGCAATTGATTTGTAAATTTGACTATTAATTGTTTTTTAATTCCGAAGGGGGTTATAACCCCAAATCACCTTAGAATCCGCATATGGAATTCTATTAATTTATTTAATGATTTTGCCAAATAAATAATAAACATTTTATTTTTTATTATTTTTTTTTTTGAAATAGCCTTCAAGGATTTAAAGGAAGAGGTCTATATATTTAAAATTTAATATTCCTCCCATTCCCACCTTGATATCAGAAAAACTAGTTATTAAAGCAATATATAATCAGAAATAAATCTAAAATAAAATATACGTTAAAAGATATTTCAATTTTTTAATATTAAATGCCTTTTTAATTATGAACTTTGAAAAAATTTTCAATTTCCCCTAAAGCACTGGAAGAAGGCGAGTCCACCCTCTCGACCCCTCTTTTCTACCCAGCTCCCACCAACGCCCTTTATTCAAAGCGATATGACAAAGAGATTTTTGAAAAAGTCCTTTTGTGGAATCAGGTTTGATGGAATCTCTCATAGTTAAAAATACTTTATACCCAAGTTTTTCTCATATAACTATATATAGATTCCATTTCAAATAAAAATATTTTCGATCTTTATTTATTTTTACCTAGAATTTATTATATAAATAATTATATTTGTACATCTCTCTACTGAATATATTACCTCGGTCAGCTTCTATCCTAAAGTATCCATAGTTTAAAGGGAAAGAGAGCATAATATTTTTTGACCCTAAAAAATCTATTAATCAATTCTTTCCATTAGCAAAATATCAAATCCTTTTAAATGATATGGTATTTATGAAAAAATCCAGTTAATTTTGTACTTGATAATACATTTAAAGCTAAAAGTACAAAAAAATTTATTCATATTAAACTGCATAGAGAATTATTGCCAGAAATCGAACTAAGAACTTTATACTAGTATCTTAGCATTCGGTAACATTCTAAAATTTATTATGAAAATATTCAAAATATACGCATTTGGATTTCATCTAAATATTTTAAATTCAAAACTTGAGACGATTTCATTTAAATTTATGATCTTGAAGAGATTGCACGACATAACGAAATACCTATAAAAAAAACTCCTAGGAAACTTGAAAAAAAAAGTTTAAAGAATTTGGAAATTAATTAGTAGAATATCTCGTATACCTCATATAAAAAAGACAGATGTCAAGTGTTTCTTGTTTTGAAAATTATACAACCAGAATATATTAATATATCATAGTTACATTCTGGCGGTAAAACAATACTTTCATTTCCTTCGGAATATGGAAATAATAAGTTAAGCCCAAGTGTGCTGGCTAGTCTTATAATAAATAAGTTTTTGACATTTAGTAATTTTTTTCTTAGATGTAAATCTCTTGTTTAGAAGGTGAGAAAGAGAGAAAACAAGCGACCTGGAATCGAATCTGGGACCTCGGGATGACTTAGCTCATCCTGCTAAGCAATCTCTTCGATGCTATCTTCCTTATTTCAGGCATGCATGATTTCATCTACTTCTCAACTCAACTGAGACTTTTTAAATTATAACATAATAATAAATTAAAATATAAATGACTTTTAAAATAAAAGAGAATTGTGAAAATTTATATGCCGATCCTTAAAGATGGGCGGTTTGGTATCTAAATTCCACTTCCGAGTTAAAAATTTTTAATTGAAAAATTTGTAAAATAAAAAAATACAAATAAAGTGAAAATTAAAAGTAGATTTGTAGTTTAAAAACGGACTTTGACCTGGATCAAATACTGATAGTCAGTACAGAAATAGAGTGCACTATTTACATCTAAGTAAAACAAGTCGATAGCAGACAAGAAGATCCAAATTAATGACGAATATGATGCGAAAATAAAATATAGCGCGGGCTTAAAATACACAAGTATTTTTTTTTTATTTAAGAGAAAAAAAAAGTAAATAGCAAGATAAAGAGTAATATTTATAAAAAATGTTATTTCTAATTTAAGCCTAAATACCCTAAAATTAACTCAAAAAGATTAACAAAGGCTTAATAAATATTAATAATATTTTAAATCTAAAATAATCCATAATTGTGGAATTGTGATGGTGAAAATGGAAAAAAAAATTTAGCGGAATGCTCCCTGTGTTTGAATAAAAAATCTATATTTTATTTATTACTGAATGTGATCGGGATTGTAGAAATTTGTTATTCTTTTAAATAATCTACCCACCAAACAGATGTATATATTTAAATTTCAAAAAGCAAAAGATTTCGATTATTTTCCAACCCAAACCACTTTTATCCCTTTTACCATAATATTTACTAAAAAGATTGACCGAGTTTCCAAATTTAATTTTGAATTATTTCACTTTATCTCTATTGTTCTGGTAAATAAGAATAAATAAAGTATAAGAGAAAATAAAAAATATGGTGTGACTAAACGCACAACTTGCTCTTACCTAAAGTAAGAAAAGCTGAGTGATGTGCTGTCATACCAAATTTTTTGCGTCGGATCCCCTAGTTTGCCGTTTAATGCCAATTTAATAACCATTTAATCGATTTCGTTAGAGTAGTTTAAGAAACAGAGAGGTTACTCCCGCCGTTTACTCGAACAACGGCAAAGGACAACATCAGTAAAGAGGGCCTCAAACAATTTTAGGGTAAGGATTAATACATTTCAAAGATAATCTAATTTATATTTGATATATCAATTTTAATCAAAATCGTTAGAGCGAATTTTGAGAAACTCGAAAAAAATAAATTAAAAAAGTACATCAGAAAAGCACTAGTACCCGTTGGCGGATTTTATTCAAAAGCTTTGAGGTGCAAGCGACAAGTGTACCAAGCTTAATATAAAATTTCAGCCTCATGCGTTTTTTCGTTTTTGTGAAATCTTGTTCACATACACACACACAGACCATTTTGTGAGACTCATTTTTTTTAGACTCAGGGAACCTTTCCGTTGAAATCTCGACATCGATTCTTTTGGCGATCGCAATATTTTCTCACTATATATTTCATACATATGTAAGAGAAAGTAAAAATTACCAATTGTGGATTGCAGACAGGGCCATTTGTGTTTACGTCGTCATCTCCGTGCCCAGTTATTTTCGGCATCCTTCTTTCCTTTGTAAAGTTTGAAAAAACTTACAGAATCTCATGATAAAAGTAGAATACATTAAAATTATGCAATATAAATATTTGTCTACTTTTTACTAGTTATTCAAATTTCTAACCGCCTTACCTATAATTTTTCGTAAATTTCGGAGTTCTGCACATCAATCGTGCACCTGAAAAAAAAGAAAATATATTGAAAAGGTAAAAGTATTTCATATAATGTATCTTTTATATCCTTTAATAACATGTTTGAACAAAATTAGGGAGGAGGAAGGGGCGGGAATTAATTATCTTAAATCATTGAACAAAGCCAAAAATTTTTTAAATGTTGATTTTGGAGCTAGTCCCCTACTCCTCTCAATAAAAAAATTAATATTTATTTTTGTGCTAAAATTATTCAAAATATCAGAGAATATATACAATATAAAATTTGTTAAAGAATTCGTTATTATTGAATTTATGTATATAAAAAATGCTCCGGAAAAAAGTTTATAAATTATTATTATTATTTTTAATATTTTATATTTGAAATTAAAAGTGGAAAAATTAATTCAATTAAAATATTTATTTTTGTATTATCATCAGAATTCAAGTGTTGTTATTCTATTAATATGATAGCTTGAAAAAGGGCCTGGCCTGAGACCACACTATAAATTAATATATCTATTTATTTTTATTTTATTTATACATGTACATAAGGCCTTAAGCCACTCATTGTGTACATAATAATATAATATATGAATAGATCTTAAAACCAAGAATTTCATTTATCGCTTTACGCTCTAACTACTCTTTTCTTATATATACTCCTATATGATAAAGTAAAAAGTTGAGAAACTTAGCGAAAAATTTAAGTGGCGATTAAAATTTTAGAGGTCCCCCCCGCAATATTAAACTCGGCTGGCTGGCTATATTATTCTAATTAAAAATTAAAATCGATACCCATTCATACTCGCTTTGGAATTTGTTCTATTCATTAGGCATTCTTCTCTTCTCTGCGTTCTTTCGTTTAAATAATACATCCTCTTGGTTTCGTTTCGGGAATAAAAAAGTTTTGATTGGTTTGAATCTTATTTTGAACGTCTCATAGGAAGCAGCTTGTTTAGTGTCCGACGAAGGGGTGAAATTTGATCCCGGGGGCCCCCGGAATGTAAAAGCCATTCAGACGACCAGGGATGCTGAATGGCTGAAGGAGCAGGAGCAGAATTACCCATTAGGCACAAAGCAGTGCCCGGGGGGCTCGTCAAATAATTACCCCGAAAAATTCAAAAGGAAATAGCTAAATGAATTTCATAAAAATAGGCTCTTTCTATTAGTTTAGAAAAAAGACTCTCTCTCTCCTCCAAAGAGAGGATTGATTTACATTAGGGTTTCTCAAAGTGGGCTGTTTTTTGTTTAACCCGAGAATTTCCGGGAAAAGAGCATATCGTTTCAATGAAAGTAAAGCTGCTCATCATGCAGAGATGGAGTGAAATAGAAATGTAATTTTAACAATTTGCTTATTTCTTTTTCTTATCCTTAATACGTGTCCGGATTTGAATTTTCAAAAATATATGTTTTGAGGTTCAGTAAATTTGGATCGCTCCAAATAGGATATATGAACTGATCTCGAGCTGTGCGTTTGCGTATCCGTTTAATGCCAATTTAATAACCATTTAATCGATTTCGTTAGAGTAGTTTAAGAAACAGAGAGGTTACTCCCGCCGTTTACTCGAACAACGGCAAAGGACTACATCATTAAAGCGGGCCCTAAATAATTTTGGGGACGATAAGGATAAGATAACACATTTCAAAGATCATCTAATAAATAAATGACATATGGATTTTAATCAAAATCGTTAGAACGAATTTTGAGAAAATTGAAAAAAATAAAACTAAAAAAGTACGAGTACATCAGTAAAATACTAGTTCTCTTTGGCTAATTTTATTAAAAAGCATGCATGTGACGAGGGAGAAATATAAAATTCCAGTCTTGTATGTTTTTTCGTTTTTGAGAACTCTTGTTCACACACATAGACAGATAGCCAGACCATTTCAGGGAACCTCAAAACGTGTATTTCCGTTGAAATTTAAACATCGATTTTTTTGGCGATCGCAATACTTTCTCACTATATATTTCATATATAGGTAAGAGAAAGTAAAAACGAAATATTACTGGATGTTCATATTTATTATACCCTAATTCTACTCTACGATTAACATCAGTTGTCAAGCTGGGAATCTTAATATAAAATATGAAACATCCTACTTTTGAAATGAGCAAGTTTTAAGTAGAACACAAACGGGGAAAGGGGCGAAAGGGCACAATTCGGAAAAACTAAATATCAAAGGTAGGTCCAAAGGGTCTGCCACCCGAAACTGGCGGCGCAGCTAGTTTATATACACATAGATTATGTTATTTAAATAAAAATTTATTTTATTTTAATAGTATTTTATTCCTCTCAAATAAATAACTCATTAATAAGAGATTATAGGCCCAGGAGCTGAAATATAACATTAAATAAATATAAATAATTATATATAGAATCATTGAAGATTAAAATTGAAACACGGAATGGACGCCCATTTTGAATAGCATCATGAAATGGAACAGTGAACATTTTAAAGAGAAGTCCGAATCAGTTTATACTAATTTCATTTAATCTAATCAATTAGTCCTAATGAGTTAAAACACATTAATTGAAGTTTGAAATTACAAAAGATTTTCTAGGTTAAAGGTCAGCAAGGAAAGCTAGTTTATTAAAATAATTAGCCTAATTCAGGGGCGGATTTAGTGCGTGGCGAACCTAAGGGCCGCCATAAGCTCTGAGACTATTGGACGAAGAAAATATGAATGACCCTAAAAATAAGACAACTTCGAAATAGCTCTTTAAATAGGAGAATGTCTCCAAGAATTAATAAACGTCAACAATTTCTTCCCCTCCCTCTTAGAATAGTTTTTCAATTCCGCCAGTGGTCTAATTTTAGAAAAAATATAATATGGAAAATCATTTAACAAAAATGTTGATAAAGGCAAATTTACTAAGGAAGTTACTCCATCAAGTAACTTTTCGAAACTCTAAATGAAAGCGAGTCAGGTAAGTCCAGCTTATGGATGCCTTGACTGGTATAAAATTATATAAGGAACCTAGTCAGCATTAAGTTGGTTTAGTTATTAAACTTTATATAGAAGGATCGAAATTCAAACTCTGAAATAAGTGAATTTAATTTATAAAAAAATATAGGTAAGAGAAGGTAAAAAAGATAATTCTAAAGATTTAAACGTAATAAAAGAAGAAACAATGTATAATGCTAATACAAAATAAAACTTTATTAAGGTAATAAGATATGCCTTAGGAGAGGCAATTACCATCCTTTCTTCTAAGAGCTCCAAAGTATTATTTTTTCATTAAAAAAAAATCTTTTAATATAAGCCTGAATCCCATTTGGGGATTTATCAGGGAGTTTGTCCTCTCCTCCAGCAAAATGTTGAAATGATCCTTTGTTAAAAAATCTCTCTTTCAAGGCGACTCACTCAAATCAAGCTTATGGAAAGAACTTTAATAGGTTGGGGAAAAAGAAATGCATTATTTTTTCGTTTATTTCAAGGCTTTATTTAACATGGTTAGGATTGTTCGATTTGGGTCAAATATGCACAGATTTATTCTACAATTTGTCGCCATTTTAAAGGTAATTTCATGATGCCTCTTTCATAGAAGCCCTTGTCCTTATTGGCAAAAAACTCGACTAAGCGATTTTCTTGAGGACAATTTCTTATCACCAAGGAAGTTTTGCAATGACAAAAAAAGATGGTAATCGCTTGGTGCCAGGTCCGAACTATAAGGTGGATGCATCAAAACTTCCCAACCAAGCTACTGAAGTTTCTGGCTAGTCACTATAGACGTATGTAGCCTGGTGTTGTTCTCATGGAACCCAACTCCTCTCCTATTGACCAATTCTGGTCGCTAGCTTCAAACGGTCCAATTATTGACAGTAGAGGTCGAATTTAGTGTTTGGCCATATGGAAGCAGCTCATAGTGGATGATCCCTTTCCAGGCCCACCAAACATACAGCAAAACCTTCCTGGCCGTTAATCCTGGTTTAGCCACCTTTTGAGCCGTTTCGCCGCGCTTGCGCTTTGATGTATTTAAAACTCAAGTGTGCGATTAAATTGTTTTTGTTATGAATAGATTCTCAAAAAATAGTTTCATCACTGAGTAAGGAACATGGAACATTAAATGTTAGAACGTGAATAAAAACGCATATAACTTCATCTGGCAATATAAACATCACAATTTGTTTAGATTTGGTCTATACATTCGCGGACATATATTACCCGTATGAAAACCTCCTTTTTTTCTTGCACGGTGTAATAGAAATAAAAATGAAATAATCAAAATCGCCGAGAATCTAAAAGGACTTGGCGGCTGAATATTATAATGAATAATGTTTTGGGGAGATTAAATAAAATTTTTTTCGAGAATGGAGTTTAGTTTTTCTTTATTTGTAAGTTCATTTTGTTTGAAATTCAATTTTAATATTTTTTTTGCAATTTTTTCATTTAGGCCAACTTTCCCTGGATTCCCCTTCCTGTGAATATGCCAATGAAGACGAACACCTTTCAAAGGTTGGGAGGCCTCCCCCCTGAGATAGCCCACCTTGCCTAGATATGATAAAATTTAATAGAAAACATTTTGGGAAAAAGAATTTGAAATGTTATTAAAAAATAATTAAACATTATAAACTGACTGGAAAAGGAGAAATTACAACAATTGCGAATAAAATGAACGGATTCAGCTTAATTAAAGAAAAAGCTGCTAACTCTAAATTTATTAAATTCTTCTGAAAGTGACATAATGAAGTGGCATGAACGTTTTGGACATTTAAATGAGATTCAATTAAAAGAATTAGCAAAAAAAGACAAAAAATTATAAATAAAGAATCTAAATGTCAATATATAAACATTTGATGAAGAAATAGAAATACAGTTAGAATTTTATTCGATAAAAAACACATGGGCCAGTCTCTTGTGTTTATCTTATACTTGCTAATTCGAATTTCAATATAATTCTATTCTCCTCGAGATTCGAATTTTTTCTTTGCTCATACAAATTCCCGTATGAGAATAAAATAAAAAGTAATTAAAACATAAAAAAATAGGGAGAAATTACAAATAAAACAAAAAATAAAACTCAGGGAATTTGGAAAAAAAAAGACTAACTCTACCCCCTCCTAAACAAAAATGAAACCCCTATCTTGTTTTTAATTTCAAATCAAATGATTTAAATAATAATTATTATATATATACAATATCATAGTAACTAAATTGATCGTTAATTTTACTAATCCAAAAAAAATGTTTTTAAAAGTAGAAAACCCTTTAAACATTTTATGTTAGGAAAAGAGCAATGTAATATACTAAATGTCGTAATCAACGTTATTCGAAATAGCAAGTTGTAGCCAATGTTAATACATGTATAATCAATTATGCATCACCTAAATGAACAGAAGCAATAGGACTGTAAAACATATAAGCAATCATTTCTCAACTAGAATGTAAGGAAACTAAACATTGGTATTGGTAGCCCAGGGCGCAAGTAAATGAAGGGCGCCAATCAAGCGCGACTTTTTTTAACCCCAATGCATATTTGTATTTTTATCCTTTGGTTATGATGTTATGAATAGCGAAACTAGTGATAATTAATCACGTGAAAGATTTTTGGACAAACATCATTTGTCGGGAAAATAAAAATAGTTAAATTTGTATCTAGAAAAATTTATTGATTCTAAGAACATAAATCAAGATAGATTATTTAAAGGCAAAATTGAAAATTTATTGAGAAAAATATGTATTTTTATTATATGCAAATAATAAATAGAGAAAATATTAATAAAGAATTTGAAATATTGGAAGAATAAAAAGATTTGAAAGAAAATAAATTTAAAGAAATTTAACGAGATATTTTTAAGGCTAACTTCAAATCAATAAGCATTTACACTTACAACCAAAGTGGGCAAAAAGTTGCAAAATCTTTTTCTGAATATAAAAACAGAGTGATATATGACATCATTTCGTATATACGGGTAACCTTTTTTTTGGAATATATTCCTGCAGAAAGAATGTCTATAGATACGAAGGGAACTTTTCAATATAACAAGAGTGTTGATATTAATGGAATTTAAAATATTTATTAAAAAATTAATTGATCGGGAATATTGGAAATTATGATTTAGGTAATTTGATTTATAAATTTTATTTAATATGTATCGTACTCTATATAGATCTACACTCATTCACAGTTAAAAAAAATTTTATACCCGATAATATATAGACAGGCTTTAAGCATCAATAAATGAATTAAAGTTTTAAGCTCACTTTACACTTGACAATTTTTATTTTAGGTGAAAGAAATTATCGCAATTGCTCAGTGGGGCGAGGTTGGGCGTTATACTTGTATATAAATCGAGCGTGGGACGGAAATAAGAGGTGCCCCGGCCAGAAAGGCTCCAAGCAAAATCATCTTTGGAAAAGTCTAACAAAAAGTTTTGTTCGGGGTCTAAATTCGCTAAATGGATTACTGAGGTTTTTGGGACAAATAGGAGCTACCAATTTTTTTAGTAGAAATTTTTTTTTCAGTTTATTTTTACTAAACAAAAGTTCCGTTATAAAAAATTTATTTGACTTTTTTTTCAGAGTCAGGGGAGATTAGTCCCTTCAATTCCTTAGTTCAGAGAAATTTTTTATTGCGAGGATAATATATAAAAAATAATCAAGACAAAGAAAAGTGGAAGTCAGGAGCACTAGTCCAAGGACATTTTACAAGGGAGGTATGACCGTCAAAATATCAACAAAATTTCTAATTTTTTTTTAATTGACCAAATTTTATCAACTTGAACTTCTTTGAGAGAAATTTGTTTCTTAGTCAAAAATAACAACGAAGTTTTGCCAGTCTCAAGAATTTTTAAATCGTAAAACTTTTTTTTTTTTTTTTTTTTGGGAAAAATAGACCTTATTTTGCCCACCCCTGTTCTAGTCTGTGACTGGTCCTAAAACTTTTCCTGAGTGTAGTTCAAATTGTACATTTATAATTGAAAACAAAAATTTAAAAAGGTAGATTTTTACTTCAATATTTCGTAGGGATTAAATAGAATTATAATTGATTTCCTTAATGGCAGAAATTCTTTCAGCCTTAGTATATATATATATATAACTAAAACAACAATTACCAATTAACAAACAATAAATCAATTACTTCTTAATTGGAAGTATTGTATTAGGTTCGGAAAATCATGACTGAGATATTACCATATTCATGATTCTACGTATGATGTTCAGACGCTTTTCAGCACGAGATCTGTCTTTCTGTAAATCAAATTTAATTCATGATAAGTCCCTAAATAAATGACAAATTAAAATTTATCCTAATATGAATTTTTATAAGTATTTTTATTTTATTTTTTCTTTTGAAATATAATATTTGTTATAATTTAATTATTAAAACATTAATTTCGGGGGGGGGGGGGGGGGATTCTTAATAGTTTGAAAATATTTACAGAATACAGTTTTTTGGTGGTTTT
>JAAAKE020136836.1:0-13823 GCA_010014785.2 Anisolabis maritima
AAAAAATTTATTTTTTTTAAAATTAAAAATTTGGTTAAAATAAAGGGCAAATTTTTAATAACTGTCAAATTTTTTTTTTTTTTTTTTTTTTTTTAATCTATAATTTAAATAAATTCACATTCATTTGAACTTAAAATCAATTTATACCTACTCAACGATAAAGTGAATAAAAATTTGCAATTTTAATTTTTTTTTAAGATAAATAAAGAGAGGAATTTACCTGAAGAAGAGGTGAGACGAGTTTTTTTTTTCTAGCTCCTGCTTTTAACTACCTCGGAGGTCTTTTTGACTTGTTTAAAGAAAGTGGAGAGATAACCGAAGCAATTGTCTGGTCACTCTGTAAAAATCAAATGGGAACAATTTTTAAACAATAAAATTAAAAAGGAGAACAAAATTTCTCTGAACCCAAAAAATAAAAATTAGAAAAAATTTATTAGTTCATAGGGCGAATTACTCTTTAAAATTGTACAAAAAATTAACCGTTTTGGTTTCAGGTACCCCTGAGTCAAAAAAAAAAAATCTAAAAATAAAAGCTAAATAAAATTATCAACCTAGGGGGCCGGCGCAAGAAATCTGGCGGTGTGACAGCACCTAACACAATTTTCCTTACCCTAGATAAGTGAAAATTGTGTGATGTGCGGCCCTCACACCAGATTTTTAAACTTAGGGGACCTCAAGTTTTCTATTGAAATCTCGACTTTTTTTGCAACTTTTTTCTTCTTTCTTCTTAATTTTTTTTTTTGCGATTTTTTTTGCACTTGCAATACTTACTCATTATATATTTCATATATATACAATTAAGAGAAAGTAAAAAGGAAAAATATATATTCGACGGAGATGTACTGGTATTGTATAGTAAGTCTAAATAGGCTCAGAAACGTTGACATTAATCGAAAAAAAAAAAATTAGGAAAGTAACTACAAGCAGTTTAAAAATTATTATTTTCAATATGAAATGGGAATCCGAAATTTTAGAAAATATCAAAATATTTTTACTTTAAACTTGTAAATAGAAAAAATTCTACAGGTCTCCTTGGTCTAACATCCAAAGAGAAAAACAGAAGAGAACGTGGGTTCGACTCCCGCAAGTGCTTTATTTTTTAATTTTTCGGATTAAAGTAAAAATCGCAAATTAATTTTAATAATTACAAGAATAGAATTTTTATTTAAATATTTTCTTACTCTTCCAGGGGCGTAACAATAGGGCCAGCAGAGTGAGCGGCTCTCTAGGCCCGTTTGGCAAATATTTATTTTATTTACCTTTCTCCAAAACAAAATTCTCTAAACAGGCCCCCAGAATATTAGCTACACTACTACCGTATTCTACCAATAATATCAATAATCACTCGGCATATTTTTCCTTTCCTTGTTTTTCTTGTTTATAAAATATATTGTTTGATCGTTTGAGATTTCGAGTCATATCTCTCTAGGATTGGAAGCTTTGATTTTTTTTCTAAGGCCACTTACAACAACATTTTATCATTTTATGTGAATGTAAATAAGAGGAAAGTAATGTTATTTAAAAAATAATCAGTTACTTAATATCTCTATTTGCCTTTAAACAATAACTTCAAAATGTTATTTATTTAAAGATAGACATCGTCATATTTTATATTTCTTTTTATCAAATAAAATTGATTTGCATTTAATAGCCCCTCCCCCTCAGTTTCTTTATGTGATTCGTATCAAAAATTGTGGTCACGTCTCAATTGCTTGACCATCTCTCGAGATAGAAATCAAAAACCACGACGGGGTTAGGGTTGGGGGGGGGGGAGGGGGGGTAGGGGAGACCCTATTATATTCTTCTTGGTGGTTTCCCAAAAAGGGTAGGAGGGAGAGGATTTATCTAAAAATTCGTCATTATTTCCCCTCTCTTTCAGACAATTGCGGTCCATTAAACATCCATTCCATGCTCCCACTCCATCCTTTTCCTTTTTAGGGGGGGGAGGGTTGAATTTAACTCGATTTTGAGGTTTCATAGAGCATCTTCTCTCCCTTTTAAATTCGCTTTTCCATACTCTGTCAGACACGCTATATATATTTCTAAATAAATCCCACCGCCCCCATCTCTTTCAAAAATGACAATTTAATAGTTGTATTTATGACTATTAGAATTTCCGGTGAAATCTCGGAGTTCATTCTTCTGGAAATATCATTTGTCAAATTTCCTTTAAAAATAAAAATCCCTTAACACTTTTTTTCGTTTTAAGGGTTTATTTATAAAATATTATTTGAAAGAAACTAATTCAATATCTTACAAGCCTACATAATTTTAAAAAATTTAAATATTAAATACTAAAAAATATTGCTTCGTTGATACTAGATCATCTAATAGTATTAATACAATTATAAAGTATTGCCGTTCCTGATCATTGATTAATTTCTCAATTCAGAATTTTATATGTAAATCCAATTTTGATTGACGAAATTAATTTATTCAAAGAAAGAACTTTTGCGCCTTTATGGTATGATTTAGAGTCAAGGAATGTATATGACGTTGGGTTAAATGTGAAACATGTTATGTCGATAATACAAAAGATAGAAATTCAGCTACTACAGAATCTCTACTCAGGTATTTCACACTATCTAATGATGTTATATCAAATTGTGAATCGATTATCTCAAAATTTGGAATTTATTTATTTAACCTGACGTCAAATGCATTCCCTCATTTTCTTCTTTTTTCTTTAAAACCGAGAGGAAAAAGTCGAATAAGCATAATAGGTACGTAAATAAAGTTGGCCTTTGCCAAAATATTATTCGATCTAACTAAAATTACTAGAAACGTCTGTGATATATTTAAATTTTGAAATTAAAAAATTCAAAATTTTTATACAAAAGAATTAATTTTTTTCTTGGTGGTGATGACGAATGTTCTAGAAGATGAATTTTCCTTCTTTATTTGTCGAATGATTCTCGAGAGAGCTGAGAGGGTCTCCCTGTTTCTTTCTTAGTTTCAAACGAACAAAACGAGTTCAGTCAAGTTTGACCATTTTCGCAACCAACAAGCAGAAGGGGAGAATTGGTGACCGAAACACTACTGCCACCACCACCCTCACATACGATACGCTTCGTTAGGCAAAATGCTTCTTCTACAAAAAACTACATAAAAGAACTGGCGCCAATTCACAACCCCATACCCTCATCTCTTGTCTTTTTCTCTATCGTCTTCTACTGACCCTCTCTCTCTGCTGATGTATCTACTACTACTACCACACACACACAAGAGAGAAAGAAAAGAGGGTCGATAAGACAAGACATATGGATCGAAATTTAGAACTGACGTCACTGATATAAACACAGCCAATAAAACATTTTACAACAGCTTCTTTTTCGTTTTATTTTCTTTATCCACCCAGAGCCCTTATGAAAAGGATGCACGATGGTAGCTAACTAGCCCGGGTGATTCTGATAACTGAGCATCTATCATCCAATGGATTGAATAATAATAAAAAAAAAAATTTTTCTATAAATCCAATGAAAGGCGAAGGAGAAGGGCCTCTAAATCCCTCCAAATAAAAGCATAATAAGAGAAAGTTTTTGATTTTTTCCCAACCCTCCCTTTTCCATTCTAGTACAGACATCAGCTATCGATATGTTATTTATGAGGATACCAAATTTTGATTTTGTTTTTCTTTAAATAAAAAATTTTCTAATGCCGTGGCTTCCTAGACCCCCCCTCTAACAAAACGATGATGATATTAATAATTGTTTTGTGGAGCAGCCAGGGCCAGAATTTATAATTAATTTAACGAGAACAGATAATGCTTTTTTTTTCAAATGCTATTCAATTCAATTGTTAACCGAATCCATGACTTTTGAATTTTGTGAATTTTGAGGCTTAGAAATTATTTTTTTATATAGATGGTCAATATCTCAAATGGGACAACTAAATTCAAAAAAGTTTTGAAAATGAATTAATAATAGATATATCCTATAAATAAAAGATATTTTCTTATTATTATACTTCTAAAATTGTTTAACTTTTATTAGAGGTAAAATATAATATCATGGGGTGCATAAATTAGTTCGGTCATACTTATGGTAAGATATGCAATCCAAATGGCCAACAGACTGATGATGAAATTTGAGATTAATTGCTCCAGAATTAATCTGGAATGGTCCATGCAGGAACTCTGGAGCAATTAATCATTTAGTGAGTTGGTCATTTGCATTGAATTCATACCTGCAAAAAAAACCGAACAAATTTTTGCCGCCCATGGTGAAAAATAAAAAAAATTTTCCGCCTGACTTGGGAAGCATTAGTCAACCGAAGAGGCTTCTCTGATTAACGGGTTGCCTATTTCCAAACGAATTTCCAACAAATGCCAAATGGCAGGAGGATTTTGAATTTGGAATTAAAGATGACTCATTCAGCCTTTGGTAAAATTATCCTACTAAATAATTCTAGGGAAAAAAGTGGGAACCATCAGCAATAAAATCCCAAAAATATCAATTCCTGCAAGAGAGAGAGTTTTCATTTTCAAATATACATTGTTGCAAACAATTTGCATACTCGTATATTAAATTTGAATAACAAATGAGATCTCCGGATGTGTGTTTTAATATTAATAGTAAATAAGTAGTTAGTGATAAAATTAAAATAGCAGATTAAAACATAACTTTCAACATTTTGGTTGCAGTTTTCAGATCTTCATCAGGATATTGCAATTTAGAAGAAAGGGTGTTCTTTTGTTTATCTCTTCTATTCAAAATAGAATTTGTATTTTTTTTTTTTTTTGTTTTTTTAGATAATACATCAAGATTCAGAGGATTTTTTCACTTAGACGCTTGATTAAAGGCCAAATGATACCGGAATAGGCTTATAGAAGTGACTTCAGTTGTTATTTTATTTTTTATAATTGGAAATTCCAAAAAATTCGTCAGTACGAAATAAACATTTATATAGTTTATAAGTTTTTATTTGGATTTTACTTTTTATTTTTCGGTCTCGAATTATGCCCATCATCAGGCTTTATTTCTTCATATTTCATATGCCTAGCTTCACATTAATTTTACAATATTTTCTTATAATCAGATATAAAATTTTGATTAGTCCCCTTACATGCCTTATATAAAAGAATGTTTAATATACTTGGCTATTCTTTAATAGAAGTGGATTAATATTACAAATAAAATTTTTCTAATATAGACTATAGTTAGCTAAGCCTCCCCTAATGCAAAGGCAGCTGTGTTTGGGTAAAAGACCCCGAGACAGAGTCAGTCAAGTCGAAGGTCACATGTCGGCACGTGAGTAGTTTGCAAGCAACAACTAAGTGGCTCTCTCTCGCTGACTGATCAAAGAATTAAAGAATTACTGACCCATTATAGTGATTGTGACTCTCTCACTGAATGCATTCCAATTGCCACCAATAATTTGTTGTTACTTAGGTTCATATGTTTATTTTCTTGAAAACTCCTGAACGTTCTTTTTGGAAACAATAACAATTGAAGCTTTGCTTCAAGTCAATTTAATTAATTTTTTTTTTGTCTTTTTGCCATCTTGGGTCATATAGATTTTAAATGATACATATAAATTCATTGCGATACAGGCATATTTATTTCCTTCAATGGGATTCGAACCTACATCCCTTGGCTTTTAAATTTAATTTATCAATACAGACAAATTCGAAAGTTCTATCCTCTCGGTCACCGGATGGGAGGGAACTTTTTAATTATTTAAATTGATTTATTTTATAATTATTCTTTGACACCACTAAATATAGAGAAATTACATTATGATGTATGCACTTCTCTGACCTTTTCAATTCACAGATAAGCCATAAATTTTATAAATTAGGAGGAGAATAAGCAAGAATAATAAAAATAAAGCCTCCGTTCCTTGGAGAGGAGTCAAGGCTCTCGCATAATAATCCAAGGGTCGCTGGTTCACTAGTCGTCCTGAACGTACCAATTAATTTTGATAAATATGGACGGGCAATGGTTGTCGTTATATATTCATAATACATAATTATCTAAGCCGAAAAATAAAAAAAAATATTAAAATTAAAATTTTTATTTTCTGATCTTAATCTCAGCTCAAATGGAAAAAAATTCTTTATTCTCCAATTTTTCGAACAATTTTTACTAACTCAAATGAAAATCAATTTTTTTGGAAGTCGATAGTAAAAACTAAGAAGTGGAATTTAGATGACTGTTGCATGGGAAGTTTGTATTATCCTGCAAATAAGTTATCAAATATGATTCTTTCACATAGCATATTACTGTTCGGTTGTTTAAAATCAAAATATTTAGATTTAGTGTTATTGTAGAAGTCCGTACTATTACCAAATGTTTGTTCAAACGGTAATATTAAAACCAAATATCTCTTTTTATCAAAAATTGAGAACTATCCCGTAGAGGTAGGTCTTACGTACCAATTCACTTCCCGTCCTGTGTGACAAAAATTTATTTATATTATATTGGCTACTAATTAATATAAATAAATAAGGTCTAAATGGCTTCAGACGCCGAAAAAGGTTTTTAAAAAATCCATATTTAGATTTTTCTTAAATTCTTCACAAGTGAAAGGAAGTTTAAGTCTAAATTAAGCAAAAATTAAAGGGGGCATATATTGTAACCTTTAATATTTCATTTTATTTACAAAAAGTGTTCCAAGTGAATTACTATATAGAGAAAAGAGAAATTTCCTGAAATTGTTCAAAAAATAAAGGAACCATTAAGAGAGAGATAAATTTTTTACATTTATGAGAACAATTTTCATTCATTAGGTAATCTTTTTTCGATACCTCTCCATATTATCATTTATTGTTAACACTGCATGTTTTTCAATCTGTTCGCATTTGTTTTAATGAAATAGAAACCGAAATTCCTTTTTTTTTTTTCTTTTTTACACCACAATTTTCTGGAATATTTCCATTTCTGAAAAAAGGAACCCTTTAATTATATATTAAATATAACATGTGTTGTTTGTTTTTGGGAGGAGAAAAAATCTCATCCCAGTTAATAATAATAGGTGTGTTAAACAAATTGCCTTAATTTTATAACAAATGTATAATATTAAGGTGGAGAAAAAGTTTTCGTTGGAAATAGAGAAATAAAAAATCCCAATCACTTTGATGATGATTGGATTTATTATTTAATAGGAGACCATGTGTTAATGTAAAAAAAAAAAAAAAAAAACAGCCTTAGAAAAATAAATAAAACCTTGAAATAAAATTTTTTATTCTATGTAATAATCAATTAAAAAAAAAAAACTTCTTGGAAGACAGAATTTAAATCAATTCAAATGATGATTCTCGATTTAGCCTTCACCTATTCCATTGAGCTGTTGGTATTTTCAAACCATTGAACCCAATGGGATCAGCCCTCACCTGGCCGAGAGATTAAAGATCTTTAATGACATTGAAATATTGATAGGTTTAAAAGCCAAGGGATGTGGGTTCGGAACCCAGCCAGCTCGATGAAAAAATTTTTTTGTCATTTAGACCCCGTCCTTATTTATTTCTATTATTTGGTAGCCAATATAATAAAAATAAATTTTTACCGCCCCAGGACGCGAAGCGAACTGCTCTTTGGTACATCTAGCTCTACTGAAAATTGGATACCAATTGTGTAAATAAATATGCCTGAATACTTGTATCGTAAATATTATATTAAAATATTTATAGTATATATGGCCTCAAAAGACCAAAAAAACCAACAAACAATCATCAGTTCCCGGCCAAATTTAAAGATTTATTTAATAATAATAATGATAATAATAAAAGAGTGTCATTTAGTATATTTGGCCTAAGAGACAAAAACTTGATTGTTTTTTGACATGCGTTGAATTGAGTAAATTAAAAATAGCTCTAGTGCCTTTATCTTTTATTTAAAACTCATAAGAATCTAAATTTCTATCTAGTTTCTCTTTCAACAATCAATAATCTCTATATAGATTTTATCTTAAAATCCCCAAAAAGGACACTGAGAGTGAATAATAAGATTAATTCTCTATCTAGATTTCGTTGCAAAAAGACATATAAGGAATATTTTCCACTTTAAAAACCAAGGGATGTGAGTTTCTTCACTCAGTCCAATAAAAAATTGTTTAAACCAATTATCTAAATAAATATAAATATAGCCGTATAAAGGTAATCGACTTATAATATAATTATTTAAAATGCATATGCTGACCATATAAAAAAAATTTTTTTTAAGATTATTTAAATAAAAATTAAAAATAAATAATAAGAATATCTAAAGCCAGGTGGAATTGAAATATATGATAAAAATATTATAATCATTACCAAGGGTGAAAATAATTTTCTTTTTTTTTTTATTTTTGGAAAAAATCAGGTTCTTAGAAAAATTTCACCCTAGAAAGGAATCTTAATGAAGGTGTATTTTAAGAGTTAAAATTAAATAAGTTTAAAAAAAGAAAAGAGAAGATGCCCTTGTTTTAGAGGGAGAAAGGTATCATTTTATTTGACCATTTGTTCTTTAGGTTAATAATAATTTACACTGTTGTTAAGGGTCTAGCGAAGCAAATTATAGGTTGCGATCGGATATGACGCTTTGACAGCTGCTATGACATGTCATCGTCCAGGAAACAACGAAAAAAGTTGTTGTTTTTTTTACTCTAATTGGCGCACTCGCCTCTAGCAGGAAGACGAACGATAGACGGATGAACGGACAGACAAACACCTCAGATTGCTAAAATAAGTGATTCATTTAAAAAAAAAAAAAACAAAAATGATAAATGAAATCAATATATCATCTCTTTTTTTTAGAATTCTTTTATACCCAGAGACCAAGATGAAATCAATAGGCCTATGACTCTCTCTAAGTGGCCGTATTAAAATCTCATAAAAAAATTGGAATTATTAATAACAAATTTCAAATATTATTATAAAATAACAAGATCATCAGAGTTGGTATAGAAATTAGAAATATAAGAATAAAATAAAACTAGATCGGATTCACAGCTCATGTTGATAATTTGAATGTATAAAGCGTGAAATATTGTTAATATGTCAATAGATAAGCAGACGCCGTAAAAAAATGCATTCTTCATGTTTTTTTATTGGCTCCATTGGCGATATTGACATAAAAAAAATCATTACTTATATATTAAAATTCCAAACATGAGCTATGAATTCAGCCTTAAATTAAGTGAATTAGAATAATCTCTAGTAGGTCTGCAGAACAAGTATGTGAAAATATCAATTTCAACGAAAGAAAGGAAAAAGTAACAGAAAAAATTTGATTTTGATAAAAAAAAAACTGAAATTTAGGTGTTCATAAAGCTCATAGAACTTTTCAACTGAAGTTCATTGAACATGAGATGATTTCCATTGTTGAATGTCAAATAATTTGAGAACTATTCGAGTACTCTCATTCGGTGACAGAGAGGTTAAATATACTGACATTGTCATTATTGATAACCTTAAAAGTCAAGGGACGTGGGTTCGGATCCCAGATAATCCGATGAAAATTTATTTAAATCAATAATGTAAATAAATATGCCTGAATAATTAGTATCGTAAATCAAACAAATATGCATCGTTTAATGTCTATATGGCCTCAGATACTGAAAAGACAGAAAAAAAATTGTAAAAAATTTTTATGAGAGGGCTCTGATAATTTATATAATAGAATTGAATTTTTTTTTTGTCTTAAGAAAGTATCTTCAATCATGCATCACTAGATCAGTTTCGGACACAAATAACTATAGAAAAAGAAAGGAAAAATTCAATTAGAAATTCTATACCAAAATAAAAAGTATTCTCACTTGGGCATTGAAAAATAAATTTATACAATAAATAAGTACTCTTTAATAAATTAATTATATAATAAAAATGTTTTGAATTTCAAGGAAAAAAAAATTTTTAAATTAAGTGGAATTATTATGACATAACTAGAGAAGTATTAATGGAAATATTTGTTCAATTTGTATATTTCATGGAACAATAATTATATAATCTTTAGAGAGAAATGATATTCATCTTAAATATCAGTAGAAGGGACAAATTTAGTGATAGTTAAGAGAGAAAAGATTTTTTAAACAAAAGGTGAAAAGTTTAAAATGATCAATAGACAAATTTTGTATTGGTATTGTTGAGAAAACATTTTGATTTTTTAAGTTTGGGCCTCAAATGAAGGGAAGATCGATTGTTGTCAAAAGTTAATGTTACATTTGGACCTTGACTCAAAATGTAGGATCTGAAGGCTAAACCTGACTCGGGCGTTTTTAAACAGAGCAAGAAACGACAGTAAGAGAAACTTTTCAAAAGTAGTGTCTTTCCAGTTAGACATAAGACCTAACGATAGGGTTATTTGGAAATTGATGCCATCAAAAAGAGGCATTCTAAATATAACTGATATATTCCCAAAGATGCGACCTAGTAATCCGAATAATAATTTTGTAAATACACTAAATTTCTTCAAATCGTAAGAGCCGTTTTAGAGAAACAATTAACACGCATAAAAAAATTCCTGGTTTAAAAATAGAAAATTCAATCTCTCAAACAATTTGTTTGCAATTTTGCCTAGAGACCCTGATTGAAAAAACATTTTAGAAATATGAGAGGGAAAGAGAGGATGTCAGCAAGTAGAATAATCTCTATCGAAATAAAACTCCCAAAATGTGAAACTTTTCGGCTTTAATTAAATAATGCCCTCCTCATTAGAGCTTCAATGAGCATTAACAACTTTCTCAAAATAAATTTAAAATAAAAACTTACAGTGTAGGCAATGCGTGCTCAATGCATGAGACAATGAATTGCACTCTTACAGGGAAGATGCTAAGTGTAAAAAATAAAAAATTTTCGACTGCCTTAATTGCCCAAAGCATGAATTTGACTTTGAACTTGCCGTTATTCTGATGAAGATAGACAACACATGTAAAGCTCGGGTGGCTAAAAAATGCTTCATGGGCACTGAGTTCTCAAATATCAAACGGATTAGGGTCATAGGGCTTAGCAATCGTTATCTCTCTATTTTACAAAATGTTGATAGACAGATTAAATAATAAATTGAAATATTTAATTTGACCAATTCTAATATCTGGTAAAAGAATAGAAATTTATAAAATGTAAAAAAATTCCCAAATTATAACATGTTTGTATAGATATTATTTTCTTTGGGGTTAAATGAGTGATTTAGTTAATAAGATCATCATCATCAAGCCCAATATTTATTTTATCTGCTTGTAATTAAATAAGGAATTTTAAATATTTCGAAGACTTCGTCATTTAAACGCTAAAGAGCATTATTAGATTCTATGTACATTAAAATATACAACTTTATTTGCAACTCATTGTCTTATGAATTGAGTCTATATATATATTATAATTTTATATTTATTTTGTAATTGTTACTGCTCATATCAGCTCTAGTGCCTTTGAGAAACAATTTTTTATTCAAGGGACTTAACTATATATCAGAGAGCTCATATTTTTTGTATTTTTAGTGGTTCTCTATTATTAATTAGGAAATTTTCCTTAACCCAAATTTTATGTTTGATAATAAATGTCATCTGAAAAGTTGGAAACTCTCTCCATGGGTGTTTGGGAATGAAAATAGCAAAGAGGTGAGCCAAATTCTAGTTAAAACTGATCTGGATGTGGATGGACCTTCCAATTAAATTTTAAATTCGTTTCTAGAAAAACCCATCCATTCGGGAAAACTCATCATTTTGGAATGAAGATAAAATAAATATATTTTAAAAAATGGTCCAAATCAGAAATATTTTTCTTATCTCACATCTAAAAGTGTAGCGTTACTAATTTAATTAAAATCTTGAGACTGGTTTTTGAAAATCCCTAAAAAGGCTAACTAAATAAAAGGAATATTTTCATTAGGGGGATTTTATACAAAATATTGCTGTTTTTTGCATCACCGATATTGTCACTTTTTTTTGAATTCAAGCTACTGAAGCGATCAAAATAGTAGTGGCAAAAGATAATAATTTAGTGCGATCCTCGAGTGAAATTTATACTTCTTGCTGCCATCTAGTGAAGGAATCAGCAAGTGGTCTGATTATGAATTTGTATTCTTGGCCTAACTCTTCCTCTTTGATTATAAGGCCTTAAGATAAATAAGACGAATATTTATAAATTCCCAATGAATATATTATTCCTCTCTCTCTCTCTCTCTCTCTCTCTCTTATTTTAATAATTTTAAAACATTTTATTTTAATTTGAAACTGAAATATTTATTGCTTTCCCAACTTTATGTGGGGAATTGGAATCTTTTATGACCGTGGTTCAAAATTCAGACCCAAATAAGAAATGAATTAATTTCAATCCGATTTTGGTCAAAAGCTTGAGGCCTGTGAGGAAGAGAAGGGGGGAGGGGAGGAGAAATAAATGAATGAATATTTCCTTTAAGGGGGATGGGAGGCTTCTCTCTATGTGAATGTGTGTGTGTGTGTGTGTCTCGGGTCGATACTTGGCTGGTGGTCGCCTTGGGTTCTGATTGGTCAGCCCTGGACAGGAGAGGGGAAAGAGTGGGAGTGGACAAGTATCGTAAGCCCAAGGGAGGGGGAAGGACAGAGCAGATGGCGCCTGGGATCGGGGGCCACCCAACGAGAGAAGGAGACAACAACAAATAACCTCCCCTCTCTCTCTCTCCTTATTCCATTTACAATCATACTCATATTTATTTATTTTTTAACATTATATGCCTTCATTCATTCTTTGTTAAAGAATTCATTCATTTAATAATAACATAGAGTCCTTTAGGCCTTTAATGGTTCAGTCAAAAATTACTTAATATTTAGAGTGTTTTCAAGTTTTGAATATTATTTCTCAAGTGTAATTTCGGCTTGCTTTTAAAATATAAACTCTTTTTATTCAATGAAGGGCAAAATCATGAGTTCAAATATAGCCCTATAGGTTTCTGTGAAAGAAATGTAAATATTATATTTAGTTTAGGATAAAAACTCTTTATTCCAGTTTACTTTCAGAAATTTTTTTTATTATTATTACACATTTTTTAAATGCTCTAGTCAGAAGGATCTTCACTTAAACCTACCTAGACATGTGCTCATAATTTTTTTTAAATTTTTTTAGGAAGCAAACTAATATCTGATTACTTGAATTCTTGATTTTTGTTGGAAGAGAAATATATAAGGGTTCAGGCTAAATTTTCTCCTATATATAATGTAAACTTGATCATTTCGGTGCCACAGTGTTGGGCACCTCATGGATACATCTCTCTTTAAGTCTGTATATTTACTCATTGAAGCTCAAACACAGGTTAAATTAATGCTTATTATTTACACTTGCGATAGTCGAAAAGGCACCTCTGCAAATGAAAAAATCTTTTTTGGAGCTAATATAAACCATGTTTTAAGCCATACGCTTTGGTCTTATCCATTAAAACATGTGCTGCAAATGAGTTTTAATATTATTTTATGAAATGACTTAATCCAAAATAACTGATGTGGGTTAGTAAGTCAAATAACTTTGTCTTATACCAAATTTTAGTTTCCATAGATATTTTTAAAATATTTTGGTTTAAGAGTGAATAAATTTGCCGCAAAAGTGGAAGATCCGGGTTCAAGACTGGAAGGTGCCAATTTCGTCCATTCAACACAATCATCTCACAAATATTGTTATTTCAAATAGTATATTGACTGGAATATCATTAACAGTCTCATATTTCAAATAAATCCCGGTTATTCAAAATATATTTATTATGTATAAATTTTAACATTAATAATAATAATAATATTTAAATATCTAGGAATCAAGAATATCAAATTCTGAGTATTATACAAATTTTAGACAATCAAAACGTTTCAAATATTTTTCTTTTCTCCATAAGAAAGAGAAAATAAAAACAAACATGGATTTTTCCCAATTCCTTTTGAAT
>JAAAKE020136847.1:0-13819 GCA_010014785.2 Anisolabis maritima
TAATAAACTTGGGAAAGGATCTATTTTGACAACGAGTTATCCATCCATTTAAGACAAATATCTAGTTACTTTGCACTTTTTTTTTTTAAATAGATGCAGGGAGAATGATGAAATCTTTAGTAAGAGAGGTATTGTAATCATACAAGTCGTTATTCTGGATGATTTTTACATTACCATAACTTTACTCAGGTATATTATAAGTATTTAAATAACTAACTGCGCTTCGACGTTTTTCTCTGGAAAGTTCTCTACTCGATCGTTTTTCGATCTAAGAGGCTTAGTTTGAAAAAAGGCCCCCAAAAATTTATTGCGCACTACGATTTTCTCAGCTTCCGCTGGGCCAAATCTTTTGAAACTCGGTGATAATAACGTTTGTCTTAAGCTCCATACCAATTTTCATAATAATACATTGAGTGGAAGCGGAATTTTATTATAAAAAATCGAGAAAAAAATTGCATATAAGATAATAAACATTCATCAAGGAGAGAACAAAAGTGTAATTTTATTTAATCCCTTTGACTTTTTTAAATTAAATTTTTTTATATGTCTTTTTCGGCATCTGGTGCCATTTAGAGTCCCTTCTTATTTATTTATATTAATTGGTAGCCAATATAATATTTTAAATTCAATTAATGAATATTAATAATATTTATTCAAATAACATAACTAATAAAAATTAACATGACGACTTGCATATTCAATAGGGTTGTAAACCGACCGTTTTATATTTCCAGAGGATATGGTAAGAGATAGCTAAAAAGGGTGGGAACTTCATTGCCTCATATGCCATCATATATATAATTTTATTTTATATTACTTTAATTATCTGGCTAAATTTGGAACAGGAAATTTGGGAGATGAGATATTATAGGAAAGAAAAAAAATCTAGTGTGACAACATATATTATTTTCTCTTACCTAAATATTTAAGAGAAAGTTGTATGATGTGCGTTTACTCGCAAAAAATTTATATATATATTTTAATTTCAAAATTTTTAAAAACTTAAATTCATAAACTATGCACTTCAGAGCGCATATAAAAAACTCGGGGTGTCGAAAGCCGCAGCAGGTTGATTGAGGTTGAGTATGGCTCATTTATAGCCAAAATACAATTCAACAAGAGGTAGGCTAGGAAGAGGGTGAAGGTGTAAACAGGGGGCGATCGCCTCCTCCCCCTTAGCAGGATCTATGCTGTAGAACAAATTCTTTTGCGGGTCAATAAAATTTTTACACACATCATAGGATATTAATAAATTCCTTCTTTATTTTTCACACAGTCATCATCATCTGTCTCTCCTCTTTTAATGACTGTATTTTTAAAAGGAAAATATATATTTATTATCTTTTTTGATTATAAACCTACTCAACTCACTTGTAGCAATACACTTCCAGACACGCTTTCTAGCCTTTTTTATTTGCAATTATTATTATTATTGTAGTATTACTTTTTTGGTATATTAAAAATCATCAAAGTATATATCCGCTTGATAAATTTAATTTCACTTTAATCCTTTGATAGTTCCCTTCCTTCTCTTTCTCTTTCTTCTTTGTTTAGTGATATAAGGTAATTATTATATTTTTTGAATGCACCTAAATAAAATTATTAGCGAATGCGTGAAATTGTATTCGTTATTTATATGGAAGGGGGCAGCATCCCACTAGACCTTCATTTCAAGAGATGATCATTTCCTGTTTATGTTTTCATTAGGCTTATCATGTAGTAATTGTCTTAATACCAAATTTATAAATTTTTTATATATTTTCAAAAATTTTTCATTTTAATCTCCAGACGCAAGTTCCCTCCCCATCCGAGTGACCCTTGAAACTCTCCCTGATTGAGTACCTTTTATTTCCAAGGCCGCTGAGAGGGGTGGGGCAAAGGATTCTCTAGCCTTGGATGTTAACACTTATTAATATTTTTGAGGGAAGAGATGATATTAATGTGGTATCAATGGCGTACCTAAGAGCCATAAGCTTCGCCCTTTTAGCTTACTTACTGGAAAAATTTTGAGTGGGTTTCAATCCATTAACACTTTTAAACGGAATACAATTTTCAAGAGAGAAAAAATTTAGGGCGGCCTAGGGCTGGGAACAAAACCAAAGTCCTGGGCAGAATGAACTCTCACTGCGCCTTTGGAATTGTAAAATATTTTATAATAATATTTACAGTGATATTGAAAGAGTTTGTTCCACCCGGAATATTTGGGATCTGGGGTTCCCAAAATTTTATGAACCGCGATCCAATTGGGTAATCTTTAAAAGGAGGAAAAGAAAAGTAATTATTAACTTTTTTAATGTAGAACAATGTTATAAATAAAAAACAGTGAGTTAAACGTATAAATATTTATTACTATAAATATAAATATTATGCACTAAGAAAATTAAATACATTTAATTTTGTTGCTCATTTCAGCTCTAGTGACTGATGATGACATTATCTAACCTAAACGTCTCACTCATATTCTTCGAGTTTTATTTCGATAAAGGCTACCGGCTACTGGCTGACTTCTTCCCTTTTCACATATCTTAAATACATATTGTAGAATAAAATAAAATATATTTAAATAAAAATCAATTCTATCTGTTTAGTTGTTTGTATAAAAATATATTTTTATTTGATAGTCTTTCGATCAAAATGTGAAGTGTTCGATGAATGTGCCTGCTTTCTGTTTTCCCTATTTACATCAAATACATTCAATCTATTTGTGATTTTTGTAACGCAATCTCATAATGACCGAGGATATAAAGAGACGGGTCAAAATTAGTATGAATTATAATCTGAGACAGCTTATACGTTAATAATAAATAATAAACAACGTTAGTTTTTTTCGTTGTCTGAAGCCATATAGACATTAAACAACAATTCATATATAAACTTATTACGTTAGAAATGATCCAGGCCTATTTATTAATACCAAATGGCATCCAAATGATATAAATAAATTTTCATCGGACTGCCTAGGATCCGAACCCACATTCCTTGGCGTTTAAGGTTAACACTATTGACTGTCAATGTCAATATCTTTAACCTCTCGGCCACGAGAGGAAGGGGAACATCATTGGAGTTGTACATACCTTTTATTTTCTGACACAGCATTATTTTTTGCCATATTTTAAAATTTTTTTCGTATCCCACTGTATGGGAAACCCTGAGGTAGATGATTGCGCAGCACTTTCTTTCCGATTTTTTTTTTACTTTTTTTGAGGTCCTCACCCCGCTTTTATTTTTTTTCTCCCTATAAAAGACCACCACCTTTAACTCCTCTGGTTTGATATTAAAGGGATAAATATGTAAAGAGTTCAATTTATTTCTAATAGCTTTTCATGGGTTAATTACAACTTTTCCCATTTATCTTAATAAAGATTTTAGTAAAAAGATAGTCAAGTCAAATTTATATACTTTCGTTTGGTTTCTTTCTTTTTAACAAATTCCAATTTCTATTCTGGCTGTTTCAATTAAAAACAAATGAATATTCAATTGTCTATTTTATATAACTAAATGTCCAAATCCCACAAGCAGCCAAGCAGATGATGATCTCTTTTTTTCATACTCTTTCCAAAAGATATCTAATTAAAAAACAAACTCATCTGAACTTTGAATAATCTACCATTAATATAAATAATGGAATTAACGGAGATCATTTATATAGATTTTTGTTTGGGCTCCGAGCACAGATAGCCCAAATTAGGATGTGCTTTTTATATTTTTACTTGACTGAGTTCTCAGTCACATCTAAATGACATGAATAAATATGGTGATAGTGAAACCGAGTTATCAGAGTTAAGAATGGTATTTCTTCTCCTCATTCTCTGATAGCCTCCCCCTCCCCTCCCTGTTTAAGGAATATGGGACGAGCTTGTTCCTTCTCTTGGTCGCATCTGTTATTTGCAATGCTGATGAAGAACACCTAAAAGTTTATTTATGGAAGAATGAGTATTTATAGATTGGTGTGTGTGTGTTTGGAGACAGGATCTCCGTCGAAGGGGTTGCGGGATAATTTTTATGTTAGATTTTTTTTATTCAGGGATGGAAGGTACCATCATCTTTTGGCAAAAACGATGGAGCCAAAATAGTTCTTTTGATCTTCAAACCTGAAAAATTCAAATATCTTCTTAACTATTTACTTGAGCAAAATAATACACATATACAAAATTGTTCTAATCATAATTGTAAACAAATTTGATTTGTTTAATTAGTAATAAAAATTTGAAAATTTTTTAATTTATTATAAGAATAATTTCATTTTATTCTATCAATTATACTTTTTTTTTTAATAACTAAGAAATATAGAATTGATATATATATTATTTTTAATTTTTAAATCGGCACTAAAAATTTTTGAATTTGGCGGTACTTTTTTATTTTATAAAAATATTAAATTATAACATTTTAATTATCAATTAATTTTGAAAATATTTTTCTCATGACGTTTTTGATTTTATTTAATTTTCTTAGATATAAAATATTTTCATCAAATGGCCTGCGGGTCTTTTTGTTAATTCCTGGTGACCGCCAATTCCATATTTTGACAGCTCTCTCTCTCCTGGCACTTGCTTTCTTCCAAATTTCAATAAAAGTGTTGATTAATTTTAATAATTTATTTTCCTTTTTATTATTTTAGAGATTTCATTATTCTAAAAATAAATTATTAATATTATATTATTGTCTGAATTTGTAATTATGGTTATTAATGGTTTAAAAATGAAATTTTTTTCTCTTAATTATTATATTCCATAAAAACTGATTTTATTTGATTTAATTGACTCCCTTTACAATATTAGTGAGAATATATTAAGTTATAGGAATCTAATAAAACTATTCAAAAAGTTCATTTCTATATTAGACATTTTAATATCTTTTTTCAAAATTTCAGCATTTTGACTTATTTTTGACTTTATATTATAAATGTTTAATAATAAAATTACTGTATTTTAACAGATCCACATTAAGAAAATTTTTATTCGCCATTTACATAATGACTAACAGCATACTGAATATATATATATATATATATTCAGCTGTTGATAAGCATTATATCCACCACATTTATAGTTTTTTAAATTTAATTTTAATTTTAATTATTCTTAGATTGTTATGTTATTTTCGAAATAAGTTATATGATATTTTGCTCAGAAAAAATTTGATATGCCAATAGAAACTATCACTTGAATATTGAACGAATTGATGAATTTTTTTACCTTTATAATTATTGTTTTTATATTTTTCATTCTCTTCTACAGGCAGACATGAATTTTTTAATATATATATATATATTTTTTTTATATTTCATGTACCTGATTCATATTCATTTTTGAGTTTCATTATGAGAAGAATATCAATTATTATAAGAGAGAGACCTTCAAAAAATTGCTAATAAAAGTAATTTCAGAATTGAAATTTCCGATTGAAAAAGTTATAAGCAAAAATAAAATTTTTGACTTTTTTTAATTATCATGAAAATTATTAAAGTTATATCAAATTATTGAAAAACTTAAAATAACAACTTTCTCCAATGGGAACATATATATACTCCCAAAAGGGGCTTTATCCTCCTAGTTTGATACAGTCTACTAAAGACTACTATTATATAAAATACTGACACAACCCATTCTCTGAAGAGGGTACTATCCAAGGACTTTAGTTGGTGATCAGAATATTTAAATCAAGCTAACACCATTCTACTCCATTAATAACCTTTTATTATAAAAATTTATTTTTTTTATTACTTTTATCCTTTATTTATTTTACTCCCAGGGAGATAGACTATTTATCCCTTAAGATAAATATACTCGCTTATTTTAAATGATTTTTATTGTTGCTTTAAGGTAAAAATGAAAGCATTGATTTATTTATTTCATCATATTTTACTGTTTGATTGTTTCACAGGTGTCAGGTTTTCATCCTTCATTCAAAATCCAGCAAGAGGGACTTGCTCTTTATTTTTCGTCGCCTCAAACAGCTCTTCGGCCAAGTTGGATGCCATCCCGACACTCCATCAATGTTGCCTTTGCCCTAGCTCCTGAACATTTCCTAATTTCATTTTTACATGATTTCACACCTCCAGGTACTTTCCCTTAAACCTTTTTATAATAAAGTATATACAGTAAACCCTTGCCGAACGTCATTAATACATGGCGTGCACTGCAAAATCGCATTCCACAAGGTTAACTTTCTATGGAAAAATGTATTAGGAATAGTACAAATTAAGAAAGTACGTATAATTTAAACAAAAATAATGTACTTTTTTTTTAAGTCTTCGGCATCTCAGGCCATTAGATTTTAAACAATTACTCATATATTTTAGTAACATTACACTGATCCAGGCATATTTATTTACATCAATTGATATCCAATTAATTTAAATAAATTTTCATCGGACTGCCTATTATGCTTAAAAGGGTCTCTTGTAAAGAGTACGTTGCTATGGCAAGGGGGCCAACGTTCTGCAGCGTACCGTGTATGAATGAAATTCTAGCCTGGGACAAATTAAATGGAAACAATTAAGATAACGCATTTGCAAAATCGCATTCTGCAAATCCACGCGTGACAAGCGTTTACTGTATGTACCAGTTGCATAAACCTTCAAGTATTCTCTTCCATTTTTCTTATTATTCATTATTTCTATAGTTATTCTTTATTTATATTAGGGGAGTTGATATCTATTTCTAAGGTTTCAATTTAATCTTTTTTCAAATGAATTTTTTTAAATTATTTAAATTTAATTAAAGTTGAAAGTTTGTTTGCTGGATTTAAATGCGGATTGACTGGCAGTCACCTTTTATGAGTATGATAAATAGAAAATATATATATATATATAGGGACAAGTATTCAAATCGTCCCAAATTTGATCCTCCCGTATTTCAATAAATCTTGACGTTGAAGATCACCTGAGACCAAAAAAAGACATCTAAATGACGTTACACAAAATGCCAAATTTTGTTTTGCTTATATTTCCTCCCTCTTTAGGGCATTTTGCAACTTGGCATGAATATTATCCTAAATAGGGTATTTATTTTATTAAATTTTGATGACAATCGAAAGGCAGAAATTTTTCAGAATTTCCTTTATAAAATACACGCAAAATAAAAATTTATTATTAAAATCTCTAGGAATTAAAAATCTGGCCAAAATTTAAAAAATTTACATCAATTGATATCCAATTAATTTAAATAAATTTTCATCGGACTGCCTATTATGCTTAAAAGGGTCTCTTGTAAAGAGTACGTTGCTATGGCAAGGGGGCCAACGTTCTGCAGCGTACCGTGTATGAATGAAATTCTAGCCTGGGACAAATTAAATGGAAACAATTAAGATAACGCATTTGCAAAATCGCATTCTGCAAATCCACGCGTGACAAGCGTTTACTGTATGTACCAGTTGCATAAACCTTCAAGTATTCTCTTCCATTTTTCTTATTATTCATTATTTCTATAGTTATTCTTTATTTATATTAGGGGAGTTGATATCTATTTCTAAGGTTTCAATTTAATCTTTTTTCAAATGAATTTTATAAATTATTTAAATTTAATTAAAGTTGCAAACCATATTAGAAATTTAATTTATTATTAAATCATCTGTTTCAAATTTTATCAAATTTTTTTTTAATGATTTGGAGTTTTATTCATTCACATTTAATCTATTATAAATAATATAAATTATTTCTGTCATGTCATATTTTCATTTAAAATATCAGATTGGTCTGAAAAAATCTTTCGATAGTAATTTGTGTGGTTTGAGACGTTTCTCTGTTTCTTTGTTCCAGCATAGTAATCAACATCTATGACCCCCCCCCCCCCGCAATAAAATTATTCCATATTCAATTTGATAATATATTTATGGTCGAAAAAATTAATTACACAACTTAAAATTTTTTTTGATTTGGAAGCTCACATTCTGAATCTTCAAATTGTATTTTTTGCCACCTTGATTATAGTCAATATATCTAATAGGCCTATATAATCATAGAGCAACAAGCTACTTCTCCTCCAGATAGCATACTTGGAATAATTATATAATTAACAAAGAATAATAAACAGATGTATGTCACTTATTTTTTTTTTTTTTTTAATTTTTACACCAAATACATCTCTTGTATGAAATTAATTTTCGTACAAAATTACCTATTTATACACTTTTGGGGAGAGCAGTCAATGAACTTCCTCCTCAAGATAAGCTTGGAGCAATTATTTTTGAACGAAAACGTGAATTTATTATTGTAGAATTTGAAAAAGAAAAATTAACGAGATTAACATAACATCTTCAATAATGTCATTTGAGAGATAAAACAATTTCTTTTTAAAAGTGTGAAATTATTAAGGATAAAATACCGTAAAAAAATAAAAGATACATTTTAAAAAATTAGATATTTTTATTTATATAATAAATATATATATGTATATAATTATAAATATTATTTTCAAAAAATCCTCAAAGCATGTGTTAATAATACATATAACTTTCAACAATAGAATATTTTTATCTGTTGACATAGGTTTTTGTTTATATTCCATCACTAATATATCATAAATTTAGTAGAATCTATAAATTTTTAAGGCAGTTTTTTTGGCAGTTTATAAACTGCAGCATTTTAAATTAAATAGTTTTTCATTTTAGTTAACAGTTTAGGCGATGGACCTGAGGGGAGGATTATAGATATTTATTTTTAAATGAAACGAAATAAAATGACTTTTTAAAACAAGAGAGGAAGTAAGGTATTTACGAATCTCATTTTTGAGGGCCTATTATTAATTTGACGTCTAAATCCAGTGATTTCCAAGACCAAACTTTACATTGTAAGGCTGTTTGCGTTTGTGATGATATCAAAATAAAAATTACAATGTAGGGCCCTGTTAAACCTAATTCATAGTTCATGTTTTAATGTATAAAAGCAATGCATAAGACTAATAGGTAAAGCACAATGAGCTTTAACTGTTACGTAGAAGAATCCAAGTGTCTTCGGCATTAAATCGATACGTTTCTTATTCTGTTCAGCAAACTTTAAAGTACATTATCTATCTGGTTATGTTTTGCTATTATAAAGTACATATAGTTCTGAATTTTATTAAATTCAGTAATTCGTAATTCACGGGACTTTTTGAAAGATCCTGGGAACCATTATTTACTTGTTTTTTCATTTTATTTTAAATTTTTTTAGACCCTCATTTTGTGCATTTTCTAATTGCACCTGCATTTTTTAAAATTAAGATTATATCACAAGCAAGTAAAATAATTTTTAAATCAGTGTTTCTGAAAATATAAAACAGAAAAGCGATGGTTGGAGAAATGGTAGAAAAATAGGTTAGGGTGAAAATAAAAATTTTAATTAATTAATTAATTTTCTAGTAGTCATTTGTGAGTCTTTTTCAGTCATTTGTGAGTCACTTTCCTCCGGGCTTGAGAAGATAGGATAATAATGCTTGGTATTTGTGCATGTTGATTTTTTTATACATTGAAACAATATTTTTTAATTATCTATATATAATGATTATTTTTTTCTTAGTGCAGGCTCGTATTTTGCTCGCTCATCAAACGATATATACCGAGCAAAAGAGGAGGCTGCATTGAGCCAAAAATCATTATATATATGTAATTAAAAAATATTGTTTCATTATATAAAAAAATCAACATGCACAAATACCAAGCATTTTTATAACCTCTTCAAGTCCAGAAGGTCTCGACTCGCGACCAAAACTAGTGGAAAATTAATCCAATTTTTCTTTACATTGGCAGCCAATGCTATCCTATTTTTCTTTAATTTGAAAATTATAAACTATTAAAGGAAAGTATGGTATATAATAAAATTTTTTCTTCATTGATTATATTCTGTAGCTCTGGTGAGTAATATAATAAATGTAAAAAAAAAAGAAGCGTTTGAGAAACACCGATTTAAAGTTGAAGTCAAGACTTAAAAAGTCGTATAAAATTAAAAACTAATTGTATTTTTATTTTTTTAATTAATTATTTATTTATTTAATTAAAAAATAAAAATACTGGGAAAGAACTTTGGAATAAAATTTATCATCATTTAACATAAAAGAATAACAAAATGAATTTGATTCAATTAAAAAGCTGCGCTTTCACTTAAAATACATAGAAAAATGTATATCTATAATAAAAAATATATGAAAAAATATGAATATGATTTCGATCTATTAATATTTTATAATAGTGGAGATGATTGTATTTAATATAAGGATTAATCGATGTTAATATATATGTAATATATTAGATTAAGCGTTAGTTAATATATAGTTGGACATTAATATTGAACAATGAACTACATTCTTTCGTTATAAATTCCCCATCGAACATCCTGAATGGAAATCAATTTAAAAAATGTACAATGTATCTATGTATATGTATATGCTTATGAGAAATTAGATTTAAACATCAATAATAATATTAAAAGCATTCATTTGGAGGTATAAAAATTAGAGTATTTTAAGTGAGAATAACTTAAATTTAAAAATTACTCGGCGTTGCTTGGTGGTTTCTTTGGATTGGATAGAATATGGCAAGAAATCTTTTTCCAACTCGATGATAGTGTGTTATTTGTAAATAATTTGAATATCCTTACTCTGCCCATTTTTTCTTTCTTTGTATAAATAAGTATGCCCATTGGGCAAAAAGGTTCAAAATATTAACAAATAATAACATATTTGAGTTTAGAAAAAAATTCTTGCAATTTTATTTCCCCCGTCTAAATATTTAATAATAATCTATTATGGAATGTTCAGAGAGTCCTTTCCAATTTTCAAGATACAATCTTTGGGTCAAACCTTACTCTTATTGAATTAAATTTGTAGCATTTCGTTGAATGATATTTGCCACCCTTCCTCTTGATTTTTAAAAAGAATATTTTTCAAAGTTAATTTTGCACTCAAGGATGGATGCATCATTCAGCAAAAAAGATGCATATTTAATTAATAAGTTTTAAGGCGTGGATATAATATTGTCTCTTAAAAAAGTGACTTTTTGAACAAACCATACAATAATTATTTTCTTATTTTTGTAATATAGAATAAATTAAAATCTTATATAAGAAATCTTTTTTTTTTTTCTTAAAATTGTATATATATATATCATTATTTTCATTTCATTTCAATATTTTTTCTTCCATTTATTTAATCATATAGACCCCAAATAATTTATATGAAAAAAATATATCAAAATAAATAGTACTTTCTTATTATTATTGCATGACACTAAGGCAAATTTACTATTTAACATTCAAAATAATTTTTCAAAAATATTTTTTTTTCTTGTTAATATAAATTAATTTCTAGAATAATTTTTTTTATTTTAATATTCTCTTATAAAAAATTAGCATCTTTCTATATAAATATATTAAATATTCTCACCTAAAATCTCATATATATATATATATTAGTTAGTGCCTTAGTTTGAAAGTTGTAATTGGACATTTTAGATTTATTTATATAACTTTTCGTTTTCTGAAATATTCTATATAATTACTTATTAAATTATGACAATGAAATTCAGGTGATTGAAGAAGGCATTTATATGTTTTTAATACATGAAAATGGGAACATTTGTTTGTACTGTATTTTTTAGGAGTACATCGTTTTCTCAACCCATTCTTCAAGACTGAAAGTTGCTTGGTTCGAATTGTCTGGATCTCGCTCTTGAAACATTTCTGTAACACATACATGTGTATAAATAACAAAAATTCATCTTAATATGAATTCAAAAACTGATCTAGTAGATAAAGTGAACGATGATGACGTCGTTCGCTTTTCTTACCAATCATTGCTTTAAGTCTGACGGCACACATCATGAAGTCATCAAAGGTCACCTGCCCTTCTCGGTTTCCGTATCGATGTGAAAGAATGTTGAGCACATGATTGTTAAGACGATAACCTGCAGAATTGAGGGCTTGTCGAAGTTCGAATGCATCCAATCGTCCAGAGTTGTCCGTGTCGTAAAGTTTAAAAACGTTCTGGAAAAAATGATGATATAACTAAATCTGAGAAGGAAGGGATCATCGAATTTCTTTAATTTTTTTGCATTTGGATGGAGGAATTTCAAATTTATTTGACATTTTTTCGTTTTATCTTATTTTCGAGGTGCTTTAGGGAGACTGTTCGCCCAAAATCTAATCGTACTGCAACTTATTTATTCCCTATTCTCCTCTTCCTTAATCCTGGGACAAGTAATTTTTTTTCCTTTGAAAAATAGATAAATTAAAAATTTTATATTACCTTCCATTTTTTAATATCAATCCATAAAGTTTTGAATTCTTCAAAGCCGAGTTTTCCTGACCTATCAATGTCCATCATAGCTATCATGCTCCTGCAGACATCTTTGCTGAAGCCCTGACCATGGGTTTCTGTTTGCACAAAATAAATGCCAATTAGTTTTAAAAAATACAAAAAAAAATTATTTTATTGAACAATATCTTGACTAGTTCATTAAAATGGAGTGATTACTAGCCTATTATATATTTATTGTATATATTGTATTATTAAAAAACACCTTAAACACACACACACAAGCACATTCTCAAAGAATGCAGCTCACTCATTTGCTAAGTCATGATTAGCTCAATCATGGTTATTCATTAAAGTCACAGCAATATTATTATTATTAGTCACCATATATATTATAATAATAAATATTAAAAAAAAACTTTTCAAGTCACCTGAAAAAATTACAAAAATTCATTTTTTTTGTTCTTTTATAAAAAAAATCTAACAAAGACATCAAGACGAATTGCTCCTCACTTTTGAAGAAACCCCACTTAAAAAATTAAAATAACACATAAACGAACCATCTAAAAAATAAATTTGACCGTTCCGACTTAAAAAGAAATTATAATTGTTTTTAATACACAGTGAGTCTAAAAAGAAAAATCCGTCCACATTTTCTCTGTGATTTCTTTATATTTTTAAAAAAGAATGTGATAATTTTCTAGGCCCAAAAAATTTCAAATTCTTTATTAAAAATAGAGAAATGGATGGGCGGGAGTTTCTTTCTTTTGAGACTCAATCTACAGTATTTTAAGTCGAAACGTGAATATTTAGGTATACATTTTTTGTTTGAGATATGAGTGCTTTGCTACCTTTCGGATGAGTTGACGTTTCCATATTCTTAATGTTTGTGTAATTTTGTTTTGTTTAGAAGGGGTCACGATATGAATTAAGAGGCGTAGCTTGGAATTTTATATTAGTGAGAATAAAATCATCTCGACCTTCTTTGTGGATTTGTTGAGATATCATTATTAACGCCAGAGGAAAAGTATCTAGGGTATATGAAAAGTGCAAATAAAGTTTTCAAATTTTAATAATTTTTTTAGATGAGATAATATATAAATTAATGTCATCAAAGTGAATACCTCTTGTATTATATAATAATGTCCTCAGAGTTCATTTATTAAAATATACGTGTCACAGAAGCCAGAGATGTAAGTTAATTTCTTTATCTAATCCGGTAGCCATTCGTCAATGATTCTATATTTATCAATAATCATCAATCATACAGTTTCTCATAATATTCATCAATTTAATTTTATTTAATTTGTATTGCAATATGTGAGATTTATCAAATAAATTATTGAGAGAATCCAGATGCTAATTATTCAGTTTTATAAATTCTTATTTCAAGTCAACTTTTAAATTAAAATTTATTTCTTGAATGAGTTGAAAGAACTCTAATTTCCTCGATACGCCTCTTAGAAAGGATGTATTAAAAATAAACATATTAAAGAAGAAACAAAAAGAAAAGAAAGAATAAAGAATTATAAAAAAAAATAAAAAAAAAAAAAAAAAAAAAAAACAGCTCCGCCTGTTTAAAATTGAGT
>JAAAKE020136858.1:0-10576 GCA_010014785.2 Anisolabis maritima
TCCCCCAATGAAAATTTATTTAAAATAATTGGATTGAAATAAATATGCCTGGTTAATATATATATATATATATTTGCACTATTTGAGCCAAGATGCTGAAGAGACTTAAAAAAAAAGAAAATTTACGAATAAGGTAGTTTTTAAACAAATGGCATATAACGACTTAAAAATGGCGAAGATAGAAGATAGAATATATAGTCCAGTATATATATTTTTTATTTAATTATTAAGAATTTTGATTTTATATTCAAAACGAAATTTTATAGTAAGTGTGTGTTCGAAAATACTAGAAATCTTATTTATCCCCTCTTTATATAAAGGCCAAAATATGCCTCTTTCAATTTATCCAACAACACTTACCAAGTTACTACACTTGGAAATGGCACGTCCCTTTCCCTGCCCTTCTCTGAAATTCCAAAAACGACCTAAGACTAACTTATTTGCCAATTGTTTTAGATTCATCATTTCGGGATTTATGAACATCCAATCATCACACCTTAAATCATAAATAGAACTATATATTATAGAATTATAAATTAGTACTTTTTTTAAGGCTTTTTCGGGATCAAAGGCATTTTAAACTAAGACTTTATTTATTGGTAGTTTATATAATATAAATTTTTGCTCTCATGACAGGAAGTGAACCACTGACCTTTGCTATGAGGTGCGACCTCTACGTATGTACTAAGGAACATGGCTTACTATTATTTCCAAACACAATAAAGTAAAATTTTGAAGTGAACCAGATGAGCAGCCAAATAAAAGTTCTCTAGTCCCTTGAAATTTGAAACAACCGTTAGTATTTCTTATGCGAGAGAGATTGACTCTTTTTGATTATTGTTTTATTCATTGATGAGGACTCATGTATTTTATTTTTATGAATATGTTAATATATAATTTATAATTTTTTATTAATTGTAGTAGTCAAGTAAAAGATACAATCAAATATATACAGTCTTTATTATTTAATTTACAAAGAAAAATTTAAAAAAAAAATAAATTTCATAAAGCTTTTGTCTCTTTTTTTATTATATGAGGCATGTAAATTTTTCGATATTACAGAGGCATTTTTGGAATCTTAGAAATCTTAACCCCACTCTTAAACACTGGCAGTAAAAGTTTCTCCACCAAGAAAGAGTTTCACCCAATTAAGAAGAGATTTTATCGCATTTATAGCTTTCCCGCTTTAGTCCGTCAGCAGATCCTTTAAAGTAGAGTTTCTCAACCTATGACCCATTATTGGGTCGCGAATTGATTGCTGCAATTTTATGTCAAAGCGAGAAGATGATGAAGTTGGGTCGCATGGCAAAAGGTTGAGAAACACGAGAGCTGACTCTCGCCTATCAGCATTTCTTTACCGTACCTCATCTCATCCGTTATGAGAATAATAATATTAATATAAAGTGACCAGATTTATTCATAATTATAAATTTAAGATTGTTTTAATTTTACATATTTAATTCTCTACATGTTTTCAAAAAAAAAAAAAATAGTTTTACTAACTTTACTTAAATGCTGCTGCTTGTATTATTTATAACAACAAGAACATTACTAGAGATTATTTTTAATTTTGTTGGAAATAGACGATTGATATGACAACTTTGACCAACAATAATTTCAATGAGAAGTTTAGTAAAATCTCAAATTAGTATTCGGCATTTGAATTTCACTGTTCGAATCAAATCCAATATATAAACGTTCTTGCTTATTGAATTGGAAATTTAGCCGATGAATAATTTCAGATATATCCTTCCCCACCCTCTTTTAAAATAAAATATTAGAAACTGCCATGACTTGAACCCATTTTAATTAAATTCCAAAACCATCAAACCCTAAATTTCCTTTTATTATAAAAAATATATATACTGTATATATAAATATTCAATAGTTAAGACAAAAGCGTATTATTCAACATAATATTAGACTTCAAAGACAACAAAGCATATTTTTTCACTTAGGCTCTTTTCTTTTAAAGAATTTATTCATTATTATTTAAAAATATTTTTAACGAATAATTATTTATTGTTTCAGGTAAGGAAGCCCGTCGTTTTCATCCCTCTTATTTCAACTCATTCTTCATTCCTTTGGATTTATTGGTGAGTGAAAAAAAAAAGATCGTAACTTTTTACTTTGCCAACTTTTGTTGCTCTTTTATGAAGACAATAGCTTTATAACATTCGTGCACAAAACCCATTTAATTGAATTCATACTTTATATAATACACCTTCTTTTTAAATGGGTTTCAAATTCAATTGTTTAAATATATATATATATATATATATATATAAATCTCACGTTTTCTTTGTCCGTTATGGACAACATTATTGGAATATGAGACTTAGAAGAAATAAAACCCGCCATGTCTCAGGTTCCACTTTACATGATTTTATTGGCAAATATTTCTGCCATCAGTACCATTGTGGTTTTTAATGACCATCCTGATTGGAATATAAAATTGCTTTGAGAGACATTCGTCCACTTGAGTGACACGATAATAAACTTCTGCAAGGAATTTTATACGTTAATATACTGGTCGAAATATTTCCGATGTTAAATGGAACCTGAGACTCTGCTGGTTTTATTTCTCCATATGCATCTGCTCAGCGTTATCTCACCATTAATCATTATTATTGAAATTTACTTAATACATATGGCTAGTACCATTTAGTCAGAGCATAATCTAGAGATCGGGTAAAACCATAAATCGGATAAAAACATAAACCAAAACATGAAAAAAGCCGTCATTTTTTAACTTTCTGAGTTGTTAATACATGTTAATCCATTCTCTAAAATAAATTTTACAAATAAATTTTTAAAAATTTTTATAAAAATATATTGTCTGGCAAAAGACACCAAACCAATATAATATTATTATATAAAGTATCCAAGGAAAAACCTCAATCTAATGACATATATGTAAATAAAGCATATAGATGTATGTATCGCCGAACTGGGGCCGGTTTTATCTTAGATACCCTATATAATGAATGAACTTGATGAGCTCAGCTCAAGCTTCATTTATATGTGTAAGTTTTTTTACCTGAATGCAGACAATATTTATATTTATATTCCAATAAATAGGCTATACTATCCGTCTAACTGGGCAAATTTTATCTATTATTTCTTAATGGGTAATTAGGAGAGATACGTAAAATCCAAAAATAGTAAATTTCACAATTATCAAAACATTATAAGTTATTATTTTAGTTTTCATATAAGTTTGTTCAATGACTTTTGGGACGGATAGTATATTATTGTTCATTCACAAAAGGAGTCTACAACTTGTAAAGATTTCGTCTATAGTTTTTCTTATTTTTTTGTAGAAATTGTATAATTTTACGCAAGAGCAGATTTTTATTTAAAAACTTCTTTTTGGAAGAGAGGTATTAAATTAAAAAAATTTCAAATAAACCATATACGCATTTTTTAATTTATTGATGAAATAAAGCCAATCCGTCAGGTCTTTGACAATCGACATTTATCAAATATTAATATCGATATAACGTTTAGTAAAATTATATTAATATTTTACTATATTAGGTAATTTATGAAAAGGGGTTAAAAATTAGAGGGGAGGGCGAAATGAAAATACACTTTTTTATTACATTTTTGTTAAATTGATTCAATTTTTCAAATGCTTTGAATTCCTTGCCAACAAAATGTCAACAGCTGCCTCCATGGTCCATCACATTGGCTGACTGATCCCGGGTTCTGTCACCAAAGGCACTAATTAGCTGCATAATTTCGATTAATAGTTAACCTTTGAGCTGCAAACAGATATTTAGTTTATAATTGAAATAGACAGGACACTTAAAATTGAATTAATTTTCTCTTCATTAGGAAATATGATAATATGAAATATCACTCTCTGATTTTGGTTATTAAAAAATATTGAATTAAAATGATCAAAAATATCATTTATTGCATTAGTTAAATGAAAGGTGGAGGTTTTTCAATTAATTTCAAAATTAGGACATAAAAAAATTTCAATTATTCAATGACAGCTTTTTTAACTATTCAAATGAGAAATTTTTATCAGCAAAAAGTTTTTTTTTTTTTGGATAATGTTATTTGAGTGGATACTTTGTTGGGTAGATAAAAAAAATATATAACAAAAAGCGGGTTGGTATTGAATAACCCAGGATTTTTTTTGTTGTTCGATTGACAACAATGTTGTATTATTTATTTTATCTAATAACTCCGTTATTATTGAGTGCTTTTTTGTTTTTGTTACTATGGATCGGTACCCAGCCCAGGAATTCATATTAATCGTTAAAATGTTTTATCAAAACAGAGAGCTCACTTAACTTAATTAACCAATGAACCTATTTTCGTGAGATTTTTCATGTCTGCGAGCCATTGATTCAGCCGGTGCCTCATTAAGGCCGATAATTGCAATAAGTCGCATTTGCCAGATGATTTTTTTCGTTGTTATACAACGATTAAAAAGTGTTGCTCGGCAATTTGGTAAACAAAAAATCTTGTCCATCACATCAGTTAACTTTCTATTATCTAAGTAAAGAATACTAATACTCGTTTCCCGATTTTATTCAAAAACTTTGAGGGTAAAGCAACATGGATACTTAGCTAAAATATAAAATTACGACCTCGAGTAGCTTTTCGTTTTTGAGAAATCATATTTACACATAGACATACAGAATACAATATTTTAGACAAAACGTGTATTTCCATTGAAATTTTGATTTGAATTTGATCGCAATACCTTCCCTATACTACATATAAAGATAAGAGAAATTAAAAATCACTCAAAAAATAAAAATCGGAGATTTTTTTTTATAAAGATGGGAGCCCAAAATATATACAATTTTACAAAATAACATTTTACAAATAAATACAATACAAATTAAAAAAAAAACATAAATTAATGAGCAAAATTTATACCAAAGTATTGTGATAGATAACAAAAATGATAAAAACAGTGTTGCCAACGAAACAACAAATAATGGCAGGTAATTCAAATCTGGCTTGAATCACACTATATTTGCTTTAGGAAGAAGAGCTATCCCTTTAGGCAATTAACCCCTTTCCCCTCACTCTCTTTAACTACGTCTTTCTTCATACAAGAAGAGTAAAATTGAGATTTTTGATGTTAGAAAAAAGTACTACTCCTCATCGCCGGTACATGAAAAGAGGTTCATATTCCGTTAGAAACAAGATGAAATCCAGTATCAAAAAATATATGAAGTATTATTGCCAAATGAATATGAGCGAACTGGAAACGTCTTAAATGTGAACAAAATTTTATATATTTTCCATCTTGTGTCTTAATAACTTCACTACTAATAAATTTGCAGAACCCTAAACTGGGAGAATTATTCGCTATTGAATGCTAAATCCACCAATAGGTTTGGTCAGATTGTGTAAAAAAATAAAAACCTTCCAAAAATAGCTAGTCAAAAAACGATATTTTAATTTTTAGAAAAGTAATTGTGATCAATTATAGTTGTCACTTACTTATCCATTAGGCTTTAAATTAAGGGATTAATTTCATTCATCCTCCCCGAAGAACAAACATCTCCCAATCAATTAGAATTTTAAATTGAACTCACCAAGTTGTGATTAAATATAAGCCTACTAGAAATAAGCTTGGGGAAGGGGGGAGGTTTCTTTAATGGCAAAATTAGAATGGTATAGTTAATCGATTTCTGAGAGAGAACATCTAAATAAACTAGTAAATTATAATTCAATTAGAGGCTAATTTCAATTACGTAGATCCAACTATAATTCTATTATTAACTCTGTCTCATGTTTTTTCTTCTTTTCTCTGAGATTTTAATGAAATTTCAAAAGGATTAAATAACTTTACTATTTGATTATCTATTTTTGGAAAATACCAATGTTTTCAAAAATTAGTTTACAAGTAGCTAATAAAATAATTTATAAAAACAAATCACCCTTTTGACTTAACATTACTAATCAACAAGATTTTTTATCCATTTACTCTTCTTCTAAAAAAAATACGTATAAAAAATCTCCTGTTCCTTATGTGTATATCAAAAATTTTGTTTGTATGCATTATATATTTATTTTTTAAATGGCCATACTAAAATATTTTCCCAAGATTGTATTGTACAAATATATTGTTGGAATTAAAAAATTTTACATTTTTGTTACAATTTAAAATAAAATTGTCAATTAAAACTTTTACAATTAAAATATATATACAATATGTTTGGGAAAAATCATAAGGGTCGCTTCCCGTCCTAAGAGATAAAATTATATTGACTACCAATTAATATAAATAAATGTAGACAGAATATATTGGTTATCGTCTCATATATATAAATTTATTTCTCAATGTTAAAAGACAAAAATTTGATTTAGATACATATAATAACTACGATAACTATAATCCAACCATATTTATTTATACAAATAAATTTCTGTCAGAATGACTGTGTATCCGAGATTATCAATATTTACAGTGTCAATGCAATATCTCCTCCGAATTCGTAACTTGCAATGAGGATGAACAAGCAGTGTAGGGCCTGCAATATCTTCTGCTTTTGGGCTGTATTCAATATATCTAAAGGAATTTATGTTGACATTTAAGCAATCCATCCAAAATAAACAAGGATTTTAAAGATTTTCTTTAGAAAAAAAAAAAGCATTTCGAGATTTTACTACTATTCTTTAAATAGATCAGGAAAAATAGAGTATCAATAGGAAAGAATTTTTATTTTTACTTCCTCTTATCTATTTATATGTACTTTTCAAAATTTTATTTCAAGTCTCTATTCTTATAAATTAGTTTTATTAGTACAGCATTAACATCCTACGGAAAAAAACAAATTTAATTTTAGGATATTTATTATTAATTAAATTTAACTTCTAATTTTCTTTGAAGTCATATTTAAAAGCTTTTTATAATAAAAATGATCAAAAAAATAAATGTATTTTTTGTGGTTAGAATTTGGCCACTTGGTGGTATTTATTTTTAAATAATCCATCGTACTTAATAAAATAAATATTTACAAAAACTGAGTTTATTTGAAATTGGTAGAGGTTTTAAATAAAACCCTATCACATTGTAAACCACTAACTGAGGAGATACATTATTCTTTTTTTCGTGTCGGGAGGGGGGGGGGGGTTATATTTTTTTTTTTTTTTGTTGGGGGGGGGGGGGGGGGGGGGGTTATATTTGTATCTCCAGTACTGAGCTAATTCAACAGGCCTTTTTATCTCAAGAAAAATTGACCATGTGTTCTTTGACGACTACGGAGAACTGCGAATAGGTTCCATGCCTCTCGAGAGATAGATAATAATAATTGCGCATGCGAACGGCCGTTGGTAAATGAGGCGAGGCTTCTACTTCTGTACTAAGGAAGAGGGCGTATTGGCAAGTTAACAAATAGAATGATCAGGGTTAAATTAATTTCTATCGCAATTTATTAAATGATCCTAGGTCTATACCATAATCATTCAATCAGTCGAAAAGTAAATGTGTACTCGTATATATATATATAGTATATTAAAGTATTAGAGTTATGAAGTCAGAGAGAAGAGAAATTGATCTTTAGAAAAAAAAAGAATTTAAAATGCAGTGACGCCATTAATTATGTTAGATCATTTGTGTTGACAGAAAAGAAATTTGTCAGGAATTTCGGACGGTCGATTTTTTAAATAAATAAATTTATTTTAATTTAAAAAATTCTAAATATGCCATTATAGAAATCAACTAAAAAAAATCTTGATTGCTCCTAGTCTTTGTAGTGTTATGGATAATAAAACAAAAAAAAAATACAAATTCTCATTATCTTCTATATATCTATATATCTTCCGTTAAGACGAAATGCCAAAATCTAGAATTAGGCCATTGGAACTAAAAACAATACTCCACGTTCATATAAAAAAAAATCTTTCTCTAATTATTTCACATTCACTTATATAATACTTTACTCTTTCTTTACCCTTCAAACAGTGGCGTCATTTGAATTTTTTGTTTGGAGCCAAAAGGGCGAGTGCAAACTATTTCCTAACTCCTCTAAGTTTATTCTTACGGATTATAGAAAGCATATTTTGGTCGCCATTTTCGGGATCAAATACCTCTTTATCGTTCTCATGGCTTTCCAATATTTTATAATGAGAAGCTCAAATCTTGATGCCCTCAATTCCTAATTACCATTCACGTTTGTTTGTTTGGTGCCGAAAAGGTAGACAACTCAAATGACTCACTCACAAATGGCGTTTTGCTCTAATTTAAATCTCTCTAGAAACAGCTGCCCATGTGTGATCCTCTTTTGAACAATAACTCGAAATTTCCATTGGTGATTTTAGTCAATTTGGTTGTCTACATTTCAACAACACAACAAAACTATTATACAGCTTATAGTAACACTAGAATCTTGTACATAAAACTTTTTCTCACAAAATTTCATTATCATATCCTTTTATTTCAAACTTTTTTTACTCTCTGAACTAAAAGGTGCTCGCCTTGTCAACTGGTACATTGCAAAGCTAAGATTTTTTTTAGGAGAGGAAAAGACAAATATCGATCTTTTTGTTAAAAAAAAATAGAAAATGACAAAAAATTTCGACATTTGTCTCAATTTTTAATTTGATCTTTTTTTTAAGGAAAAATAGACCTTGTTTTGTCAACTAGAAGATTCTCCTCCCCCCAGAGATAATTTAATTTAATTCAAAATATTTTTTTATATACCTCTTTTATTTAAGGGATTCCCGAAATTGCAGGCAATATTTTTCATTAGATTCTCTTGTTATTTTAGTTTAACGATTAAAAAAAAATTTAGTAATATATATAAATTTCAAGTTCATTTTTCAACACAACTATGAAAAAAAAATCTCATAAAGTCTTAAAAATGCTAATAAAAAAGAATTGCTTAAATGTCAACTTTATCATTAATTTTTATTTTTCATTTCAAGATAAAATATATAAACCGTTACGTTTAAATAAAACGTTTCTTCTCTCAGGATAAAAGGCTTAAAATAATTCGGCAAAACTCAGAGAGACAGATGTGACAGACAAACATCCAACGGAGGTGTGATATTTGGACAGGTCCCAGTATTTATAGGACAAAATATAAATAGGATTTACATACCATGCTATAAATATATCATATAATCATTATATACAAATGTGCATATCTTTCATTCTAGAAATTATTTTTTCTTAGAATTTGAGACAAAAGAAACTGTCAACATTGATTTAGCAATAATATTCCCTATGGAGTAGTGACAAGATTCTTGCCTCTCATAAAATTTATTTAAAATAATTAATTCGTCTATTGAATTAAAATTTAAATAAATAATCTATCACATATTAATAGTCCCATTTGGTGTTTACATTGTCCCAAAATAGTCGTAAAAAAATAAAATACATGAATGGAATATCTTGATTATTGCTGTCATGGAAAAAAACCTTATCCGCGGTAATCAAGATTCAGCAATTCTAAACATTTCGTACATTTTTTAAAGGATAAATTTCTTCGATGCCAAGTCAATTCCCATGATGATTCAAATTTGAACCGCAATAATTGAAATTTTGGTTCCTTAAATAATATTTAAATAGTTTTTTGCATGAATTACAGCTTCATATTAAATTTTTTCTCATATTTATTACGTTGACTTTACGCTTATCTCTTCTTATTTCAATCTTTTTCACTCTCATCCATTATTTCAATACGATACTCAATTTTCAAACCCCTGCATTTGAAAAAAATTAATTTTTATCAAATAAATAAAGAGAGAATATTTTGTTGAGTTGATTCATAAGCATAATGGGTTAAAATAATTCGATTTCAAATAAAATAATTGGACCAAAATTTTAACTAATATGGAACAGAGGGAATAAATATGGATGAATAAAGTTTAATTATCGCTTATCATATATACGCAATTACGGACGGTTAAAGAAAAATTTTGTAAGGTAAAATTTATTTTTTATTAATGGCATCCATGAATTAGGATGTCCTTGCCAGATTAGATTAAGTGTCAAAATGAAACCAGTAGAATAATAAATAGTAGTGATAGTAAATAAAGTAAATCGCGATAGAATGCAACGGTCTAAAATCGGTGTACCAAAGCACTTTGAACAAATTATTTATTCCTCTTCGGTGAAGTTATTACAAAAAAAAATTTAGATTAAGAAGTTGTTTCTTTCTTAAAAATATATTTTCTCTTTTTATTAAAATCACCTCAATTACTTATCACTCAATGAATAAATTTTTGATTAGTGTTTTTTCACTTGAAACTTTCCATTTTTTAAATAGTTTATTAATAGACTTTTTTCTTTGTTATTGATATTTCTTTTTGATTATGAAAATAATTGATAACTTCTATTCAAAATGTATTAAAACTTTGGTTTTTTTTATTTAAAAAATTTAATTACTAATCAATTCGTTAACAAATTATCGTTCTTTTTTTTTTTTAAATTCTCAAATGGATAATTTTTTTGTTGAAACTATATACCCAAACATTGATTATTATATTAAAATTTTGGACCTTAAAAAAATGTCCGGGAATATGGAAAAATTATCGCTAAAATTGTCCATTTCTTAAAAATTCTCGTTCATTGACTCGTTCTCGTTCAGAATAA
>JAAAKE020136869.1:0-13818 GCA_010014785.2 Anisolabis maritima
ACCAACCAATAATAATAAAAATTATTAAAACTGTCAATAATTTTTTAGTTTTTTCTTTAACGAAAAATGATTCGGCTTAACAAGAGAGATTTCTTTGATTTTTCAGTAACCAGAGGAAGCAATATCAAGGCTCGTGTCTATTTGTTTGGGCAGCAGATAAAGGCACTTACACCGTTGTGCAAACAGAGGATTTAATTGAAGTTCGAAATACTCAGGAGGCATCTATGGAGGAAGGTCTCTGGAATCCTGCGCATACTCTTGCTCATCAAATGAAACCTCGTTGGCCAATTTTGCCCCTGGTTCATGGAGTTCGTTCACTTACTAATCAACCAGAGCTTAATGGTATTCTTTCTTCCTTTTTTTAATAAATAATAAATAGAGAGAGGTCTTTAGAGTAATATATAGTTAATTTCTAGGAAATACAGCCCTGGACACAAATTATTTTTCAACTCTATTCTAATATTTTTAAATTAAATTAAAAATTTTTTTCAATTATGGCGTAAGATTCATGAAGTAGCATCCCTACGATGGGCCCAAGCCCTGGACCCAACCAAATCAGATTAGATCTTTCTCTAATATCTATCTGGTCTTGAACTTTTAATTCCGTATTTTGAAATCAACAAATCCATGACGGAAGGAAGCAACAAGAAGACCGGTCACATGGTCTGATTCTTTATAGGGGAAGACTAGCATAAAGGACTCAGAAAAAATGCCAGTCTTAGCTCGCTTTAACGATTTTTATTTCAAACTAATTTATCCGTAGCATTCGTTTCTCAAATCAATAGATTAGGAAAAAAGGAAAATACCTCTCTGACTGTATGAAATTATTTAATCTTTTTAACATGGACCTGATTGATCTATTTTGCAGGTGTTAGTTTGGTTCAACTCTCTGATCCTGACAACTTAATCCATATTGTATTATAATATTAAATTATCTTTTTAGTCTTATATTAATTTTACGTTTTCTCAGGCAAAACAACTTACTTATCCCAGAAACAAACAAAAAATAATCTCTCCTTTCAAATTTACTAGTCTCTTTATTTTATAAGCAATTGTAAATATCAAATATAAATATTATAAATATAAATTTTTTTAGCTAGATAGATTTGTATTAACAACGAAAACAAAAGCAAGACGTATTACCCAGTGATTTTTTTTATTACATAATTAATTATTAATTTATTATTGTAAGCCAAGATAATTAATTTTAGCCTTAAATAACTATATTAGTTGATTAAGGAATTCATTAGTTTATAATGGACCAAGAAGACTCTCAATCAAATTTCCTTAATCAGGAAATACTGATCTCCCCCTCTTGCCTTAAATAAATTCAATTTGTATTAAGATTTATTTCTTTCATAATTAATAAATAATACTAAAGATGGCATTCAACTTTTCTATTATTTCCATTTATTAAAAAAATTTGCCTTTCTCTTTTTTGTAATGCCTACGCCCAGTTTTTCTTTTTTATTTTATCAAAACCTCCCCTCTTGAGAGAACAAATTAAATTTAAAGGATATCCTCATCCCTTTGCGAGAGATTAAAGGTTGTTGTCAATATTGATAATCTTAAAAGCCAGTGGATGTGGATCCCAGGCAATCCGATGAAAATTTATTTAAATCATTTGGATACCTATTGGTCTAAATATCCCTTGATAATTTATATCGCAAATAAATAATGGTTTAAAGTCAATTTAGTCTCAGAGTCCCACAAGAGTAAAAAAAATTAAAGGATTAAAAATAAATGGCTCTTTTATATTTTCAAGGTGACCTGCAGGGTTGGTTTTTCCGCCAATCATAGGCAGTGTTTACCTACATGCACTTTGTAATCAATTCGCATCTTCCAGATCCTTTGACTCTCTCTGATTTATAACATATCTACACCTGAAGATGAAAAAAAGAGGAATGTAAAGTTTTCCAAATTGTTCGGCAGAGCAATCAGAGGCCACATAACGATATTCGTCCATCTGATTATATTCAATTCAATTGATATCCAATTATTTTGAATATTTTTTATTCTCTTGGACGCCCACATCTCCCTGGATTTATAGTTGAAATTGTTGATATTGTCAATAACTCTTAACCACCAGACCAGGGAGGTGGGGGGCGTGCCCAGCCCTCTCACTTCCATTTCCTTTATGTTATATGGAGTAACTTTGCTCTTCTTTTTTCTTGATTCAAATCATGGCGTTGCAAGAGTCCTTAAAAAAAGGTGCTACCTGGGGCGGACACCCTCTCCCCTCTTGAGTTCGGTTCTTAATCACAGAGAAATTGAAATGTTGTTCATTGACTTGTCAATTTCTCATGGCGTATGAATCCCGTTGACAACATCTTAATCCTAAAGACGGCGACACACGTTCTGGTGGACGTTACGTGACAGTTATGTCTGAGCAGATGTAGAACCGCCCTATATTTCATTAATAAAATAAGGCATTAAAGACACTAAAGAGGGGGCGGAGATTAGATTAGATAAATTTTTATCAGAATATGTACATCTCCTCAAAGAAAAGGTAGAAAAAAAAAGGATTTTAATAAATGGAAATTTTTAAAAATAATTTTTGTTCATCTTTTTTAATATTTCTTGTCATTACAAATATTCATTTAAATTATTGAGATCACTAGAGAAACACACAGGCCAAAAATAAAGTTGGAAGAATTATTTTTGACTCAAAATCAAAGGGCATTTATAAGAAATAATATTAAACCTTGTATGAAAATCGCACGGAAGGGATTATTTTTTTATTAAAATCATTAAAGATCGCTGGTTGCGCATAAATCAACCAACTAGGGAGAATTTGCATCCCCCTTATACGGTGTAATTTGATAACGTATTTAGAATAAATTAAGTTTATTTATATTTAATAATCGAGAAGTTTGATCTAAATTACCATGAAGATAGGAACATAATTTCAATTAGGCTAGTTTTGCAATGGGAGTGGGAGTAGTGTCCCTCTCCTCCTTTGGCTCTAGCTTCGACCTAATAGCTCTCCTTTAACCATTTTACCAATATTTCTGATGTATAAACTGATTTTTTTCTTAAATTCTTTTTTAAACTGAAGCTAGCTAGAAGAGCATGACATCACTTGGTTAAAAACAAATTTTCCAACTTTATTTTCAAAGACTCTATTAAGGGTGAAGTATTTTCAGAGGGGAATAATTTATTTATGTGGAATGCAAATCAAACATTTTTTTATAGTTTCATTGACTAGAATGATATTTTATATAAATTAAGAAAGAGATTTTAAAGGCTAAGACTAAACACACGTTTCGCAAAAATCCTCCTGCTTGACTGGATTGATTTTTGCAATGTGTGCGCTAGCTTAATGGGCCGTATTCATGATCAACTAACCGAAGACAGGAACTTAAATAGAAAAATTAATTCATAATCGATTTTTCAAATAAATGAATTATTTTTTAATGAAAAAGATTGGCAAGTTACGAAAATGTAAAAAGATAAAATGATTATAAATACGGCCCTAAGAGAAATATATACAACCGAAAACGACGTTTCATAACAAATCAAAATTTAATTATTCTTTTCTTTCTTTCTTTGTACCGGAGCTGACAATTTACCTAAATGAAGAAATGACAATCATTTATTATTTTTTTAAATTCTATTTTATATTTGAAAGATATGATGAAAATACAAATTAGTATAGAAACGTCGTTTTGTCTATATTTCAAATTTGCTTTTTTTTCCTTCTTTCTATCATTACAAAATTAATCTACTTGTAGGTTTTAAATAAAATATCTTAAAGTGACGAAAGAAATAAAAAATTAGAGAAAAATTGCGTCATAATAATTAATGATTAAGTGAAGCTGAGGATGAGTGAGAATTCGATAAGAAAAAGACGTGATCACAAATAATTATATATTCCATTAGGCATAAATGGCCGTTTCTGGACTCGAACCAGGATCTTCGAACATGCTCACCCTCAAATGGTGAAAATGATTCGAGCCATTTATGCCCAAACATTTCGCCCATATTTTAAAGAATATACGACATTGGCTAGCAGTTTGCAATCTAATAGGGCGTTATATAAGTCCTGAAGAAGGTCGAAACGTCAACTTATCAAGTAAGATATTTTATTGAAAACGTTTTTAACTTTAAATTGTTTATTTAATTAAAAAAATGTTGTCTTTTTTTTTTTACTCCAAATTAAAAAAAAAACACATTGATAATATATATTAGATTTAATATTTTTTTTGCAATGTTTCCGCTTGTCATATTATTAAGCAACAACAATAACAACAACAATTGTTAAAAAAGGAGGAACAATATAATATAATTCCATTCTTTTTTCAATTATTAAGTATAATAATGAAATGTTATCAGCTATTTGATAAAATTTTTTAAAGCTTAACAAATTTATAAATTGTATTTTCCAAATTGATTGAATTGTTGAATTGAACTTCTAACAATAAGCACAAGGCAAAGGACAGAGAGAGAGAGAGAGTAAATTTTCCTAATACTCATAATTATTTTCTATTATTAAATGTTTTCCAAATATTTAAGACACATTGAGAGAGAGAAGGAATGATACAATTAATTAAAATAGATTGATTTATCTCGTGAGTTCGATATTTGTTGTATTATTAAGATATTCAGTTGCTTTGATCTCGGGCAGCGCCGTTTCCCAAGAGGCGAGGCACTAGAACGAAAACAAATTCATAATAAAAAAAATTATTAAAATGAATTTGCGTCTTTTACCTTCTCGTAATATTTAATATTTTGGTTGGCTAATTCCAGGAATATTTTCTTTAAATCTGCCCGTTTCTCGATATTCCATCTTTCTAAATCCGCTCGAAGATTTTCATTTGCGCATTCAACTCGATCTTGATTATCCTAAACAATACAAAAATAAAATTTTTTTTTTTACCTTAAATTGAAAAAATGATGCATTTGAGGAAACGATTGGAGTTCTAACTTAAAAACTATTTTAAGTACCTTATTAAGAATGATTTTCTAAGGAATGGAAATAATTTACCCTAAATTTAAAATTTTTTTTCACTTTACAGTTTAAGGAAAAAAAATCTTGAGAAATTAATATTTTCTAAAATTTAGGTAAAATTGTTCCCAATGAATGGAAAAAATTTATTTTTTAAAAACCTGGATCTTTTAAAGATCAAAATCATAATTAAAATTCATTAGATTTAGAAAAAATAAAAAAAAATTGACCATACAACCAACATTCACTTGGAGGAGAACGTATTCCTATATTAAAATGATGATCCTTATAAAATTATCCTCCTAGAAATTTAACAGCTGCGCATGTGTACACGGATAGGAATTAAATGTTTGGCGCAAAATCTATGCAATTCTTTTTTAAGAGAAAAAACATGAGACGTCATGATTAAAATGCATTTTCAGTATTTTTTTCTTATTTCAGACCCCATCATAATTCGTCTTTCGATTTAAAAACCATCCTCTCTTGGTTAGCTTTTTTTAATTTAAAAAATTAGAATATTTATTTATCGTTTACTTTTAAAATGTTTTCATTTGTTGACATTATTGCCAATAATCAAGTATTGTTATATATATATGTTTTCTTTATTATTTTTTTAAATTTTATTAGATTATTTTGGATTTAATGCTTTAATTAATTAAATGTAGAATTTTATTTATTATTCGTTGTGTTATTAAAAACGAATAAAATTTTAATAATATGAATTTTCTCTCAACAAAACAATGAAATGTGACATCATCGATAATGTAAGCCACCAGGAAGAAAAAACATTGAATAAATAAAATTAATAACAAAAAAAAAACTTTTGATATGCGTCTAAACAAGAGAATGAGTGAAGTATTTTTACATACTTCAACTTGTTTGACTAGTTGTGGTATTGCTTGACCGATTTTTAACAAACGCTCTTCTTTAGCTTCTGGTGTATTTTTCTTCCATAAAGAGGATTTTGCATTTTCATTATCTTCAGTCTGAAGCTACAAAAATAAAAAATAAATAAAATTTTTTATATAAATATTTAATATTGTTTATTTTACCTGATCTTTTTCTAATCTCTTTTTATTTAATTCTTCAACTGTAATTTCATATTCAATTTCTATATAATCGCGTCGATTTAACGCTTCTTTAATCGCATCAAGATATAACAAATACTCTTTAAGAGGCTGAAAAAAATGTTAATGACATCTTAAAATTTGTAAAATATCTTAAAAAATATCGAGAAAGGGACATCTATTTATAAGTTCCCGGTTCAAATCCGAGGAAGGAAATGGGAATATGAATTAATGAAAGTTATTCCCCACACAACGTGTCAATTTCTGAGACAAAAGACTGAAATGGGTGAAGTGATTTACAGAAATTGGGAGAGAAGAAAACCAAATGGACCTAGATCTAACGGAAAAATAAAATTTATTTAAATAACAACAACGTCCTTTTCCCTCGCTTCTCCATCTTTTTAATTTTTCCATTTGATCTAGGACCACAAAAAATCACCACATTTTTGCACTGATGGCTTTCTTCACACAAAATTGTTGCTTGTCCTTCACTATTTCCTCTTTCCTTGGTTGGAATTTTTTTTCCTTTTGCCAACAATATTTTTAGTTGGGAAAAATATATTTGGAGTGTTTTCAAACAAAGCTTTTTCTAGTAAAAAACATGGAACATGGATGTCTCTCCCTGTAGTTGTAGTAGCAATTTGAAATGTATTTAAACCTTCCGTACCTGTTCTACATTGGGACCATAAGAGGAGATGAGTTGATTATGCGCCTGGGCGTTCCTTTCGATTGCCGAGGCCATCGCTGATAGCCCTCTAATCAAATGGGGCTCTGATGCCGACCACAACGTCAAAATGGGATGCAGATGATTCAAGTCTTGTGAATAATCCTGACTCTCCCGATGAATCCTTTGGCCGATTTTATCAATGGATGATAATTTCTCCCCTAACGTTTCGATATATGACTTGATCGATTCAAATTCGGGCGATTTCGTTTTTAATATATAAACATTTGCCAGATTTTGAAAAGAAGACGAAAAACGGCTAATTAATCCCTGACGAGATCCAACTTTACGATGAATTGAAAATTCCTTTAAAAAATGTTATTTTAAATAAAATTTCAAAAATAAGAGGGAGAAAGATTACTTACAGCAGGTTTAGCAGTTAAAAATACTTTTACACTTGGATTAAAACTAAGTACTTCATGATTGACAATACGATTTAGGAATTGATTCAATAACGCCATTCTGGCACATATAAAGTCTTTGGAATAACGATCCAAATGAGCTAACAGGGAATGTTTTGCAGGCAATACCTAAAAATAGAAAGAGCGAGTGAAAAATCAAAAAAACTTCGTTTTTTAAAATAAGATGTTGCTCTAATTTTAAACTCAAATAATTAAATGTAAAATTACTGGGACAAGATGAGTGGGAAATGCCTCAACGAGTTTTTGTCTTAACCAAATGAAGTCCTTATAACGACGTCTAACGACGTATTCGTTCTCCTCAAATTCAGCTCTCGTTGTCTGTAAGGAAAAGTGAAAAGAACAAATAAATATATAAATAAAAGCAATTTCAATTATTTATTATTACTTTAGTGGTGATTCTAAATGTAATATAAGTCTCGAGTGTGTCCACATGTTTATGAGGGTTATCGACGTGCACTTGGAGATCCCTGGCATCATTCAGAGAGAAATCCTGATCTGGAATTGTCGAGAAGCTGTCGATCGAAGGAGAAGCCACCTACGAATAAAAAATGTTTTCTGTTTATCATATATGTATATATATATGTATATATATTTTCGACATCTTTCGTCATTTAGACTCCATCCTTATTTTATTAACTAATTTAGGTTTGACCTTTAAAATTTTACAAATATAATATTAAAATTGAAAGTATATAAAAGAATAATTGGTGTATGTATATATAATATTTTCATTAATTAGAAGTTAAAAAAAATAGAATAAAAGAATAATAGAAAATTTTGTTTATAAGAGGGCAACAATAAAATAAAAGCAATAATGAATGACGTCATCATTTTACAAATTAAATACTTATTACTTACGAATGATTCTAACGAATTGCTGCAATTGGAGATATAATCATTGTCTTTGCTGTCCTGGCGATTTAATTTGCATTCAGCTGAAGCTGAAACTTCTAAAACAGCCGAGGAGGAATTATTTTCAGACATTTTTCCTCCTCTTTCTCTTTTCTTTTAAGACAATCTCTTGACGCTCTCTACAAATATTAATTAGCAATTTAATTAGAATGTTTAAAGTGAGAAGAAAAAGCAGATGTGAGTGTGAGTGTGAAAGTGAATTTTTATCAGGTAATTTAGAGAGGAGTTTAAATTGCAAGACAAAAGACTGATAAGATAATAAAAAAAGTAGAGTTAAAAGTAAATATTTATTTTCAGCTATGTAAATGAATGCTAAGGCTTAATTTTTATTTGATGAAGCTAAAAAGATTTAAAATAAAAATGGAGAAATGATATTTTTGCAATTATTTTATGACCGTTCCCCCAAGGGAATATAAAAAATAAAAAAGTGCTTTTGTGTTGAAAAACCCCTTCAAATATTTAGAAAATAGAATATAAGCTTAAAGGAATTAGAGATTTTGACAATAGAAAATTAAGGGGGAGGGGGTGAAATTTAATTATATAAAGGCTTTGCTTAAAAATAAAATTATCTAAATTAAATTTTAAAAATTAAAAGAAATATTTTATAAATATTAAATAAGAGAATTAAACAAATTTTATTTTTTTGAAAGAAAAATACTAAATAATTTTGTATATTTATTATAAATGATAAAAAATTTATAAAATTAAAAAACAAAAACAAAATTTTTTAATAAATAAATTAATTTTTTCTTGACTTTTGTATGACTAGGGCTTTTTTTTAAATAAAAAAAAAAAGATTTGATATTCTTTGATCGAAATGTCAGTGAATATTCTTTGCGTTTCTTGGGATAGCCAAGAGAGGATTATAAATGACAGCTGTGAAAATATATTTCTATAACAGGACAAGGTAAATATTTTAAAATGATATAAATACCTGATTAATTTGCTGCTCCAGATGTTTTATAATGATTAAAAGTGAATTGAAAGGTTGATTTTATTTTTTAAGAACATGAAAGGGGTAACTTTTGCGCATGTGCAAAGCAACATTTCTTTTTCTCTCTCCAGATAGAGACACATTCGCTCTCCTTGGCTTTTCTAGTTGAGTTGAGCAACTCACAGCCTACAGCCAGTTTGATTTTGGCAGCAAGCAGCGATGCGTTCAATGCACGTCAACAACAACAACAACAACAACATCACATGTTAAGTTGAATGCACTCTCCCATTGCATTCAACATGTTATTCCCTATATATAAAAGTGTGTTGAGAGAAGGTGTGTCTTATGGATAATTAATAATAGAATTCCATTTATTTCCTAATGATGAGTGTTGCTTGGATGATAAAACGTCTTTTACAAGTGGTGACAATTTTAACTGTGCTCGTTTATATGTCATTGTTACTTTATCAAAATGTAGCTGAATCTCCGATTGCTCTGCATCAACAACAGGTGATTTTATTATTAATAATATTTTAATTTTATTATTTACATATGAGCGTCAATTTTATTTTTTATTTTGACATTTATTGGGGCGCCAAAATACAGTTCTTATTTTTTATTTTTTTACTATATCATAATATACATTTATTTTTTGTAATAAGAAATCTCATCTTTTTTTTACTTAGAAATTTCTCTTCTTTTTTATTAATGATAATAAACTATTTCTATTTGTTTATTCATGAATACATTGTTTAATAATTGCATTATTAACAAATAATAATCCTCATTGGCTGACAGCTAAACGAGGGAAATAAATAAATAAATAAAAAAAACAAACAAATAATAATATAAAGAGCTGATAATAGATCAACAGTCAACGTTTTACTTTTGTCATTTTTGGAACATTCAACAAAAATGGAAAACAAGAGAATAATTATAAAATTGAATAAATAAAAAAAATATGTTTAACTCATATAATTATTTATTTTACAAGAATCGTTCGAATTATTAAATCTGGGACAATTACACAATTATGAAATTTTATTAAAATCTTTTCGCCCTACCCGATTAAAAAACAACATCTCTTCCCTTATTTTGAATAACCGATCCCTTTCAATTTACTCATTTGTTATAAACTAGTGACTAATTATCACTATTAAAATTTTCAAGAATTTTGATCAGGTGATATCAGAGGCATCGGAGGTACCTTCTTTTTCTACAAAAAAAAAAAAACCCTAAAAAATGTAAGAATAAAAACACTCTTCTAAAAAAATTATTTAGCCCCCCTTCCGCCTCAAAAAATAATCCATTCTCTACTGGCTAATCCCATGATTTAAATAATTTTTTTCTCAACACAACAAACCCTCCTGTTATCGACTGAGTACATAGGTAACAATTACGAATTACCTAAGCTAAGATTGATATTTATTCAGGGCTAGTCTTTCCCTCTTCCTCATCAAGGATCGGATCAAATTTGGCTACCTTCTCTCTCCTTGCATCTAAATCTTTGATGGAGAACGTGAATTACTGAAAAAAAAAAATAACAAGGAAACAAGTTAATCAAATCCCGTCTAGTGCAATAAATATGTAAGGTTTTATCCATTTTCCTCCTGAGGTTGCATCTATATGCACTAAATTATATCACATATTTTAATACTATAAGATATTTTTTTTTCATTGTTATAAATAAGATGTGGTTACTTACATTATTTTTGATATTTTTATTAAAATGTATTATTTTATTCAAGGTGATGTTTTCTTTCTCTTTCTCTGATTTGCTCTGCAATTTACACTCGATTGCAAAAAGATTGAAAAAAAAAAAGCAAAACAAAAAAAGAAAGAAATCCGGTGATAATTTCCTAACCGGTTTTTATAAAATTAACCATTCAATCAACATTCCAATCTCATCGACAATCATTAACGAAGAAATTAACAGGCCTTGCCTACTCACAATGCCTGTATTTTCTCTTAAACAATGTAGGCGGTCTTCCCATTATTATGATTATTATTATTATTTTGTTAATCTAATTCCCCGAGTAACCTTTTATTGAGTATTGTTTCTCAACCTCTTGAATCCTTAATCAACAATCAAAACAATCATTCTTGGAACAATCGAATTCTAAAAATGTAAAAACAAATGAATATTTATACTTTGTCTCTTTTTTTTAAGTCTTTTTCGGCCATTTAGACTCCGTCCTTATTTATTTAAATTAATTGGTAGCCAATATAATTTAAATAAATTTTTGTCGCTCAGGACTGACCTTTGGTAGATGAAGGCAGACCTCTAGCTCTGCACCAAGGGACAGGGCTACCTTGTCTCTTGGAACAGAGATAGAGGCCTCGCCCCACGTAACAAAGGTCAGTAAGTAATAAAATTTAATAATCCAGGTTTTCTGAAATTAACCAATGCAGAAATTAATTCATGTTTGGTTGATGAAAGGTGAGCAACCCAAATCACCAACTCATTTTTCAACAAATCTTTCGATAAATTGCTCCAGAACGGTTCACTTAATAGCTAATTTCTGCCGAAATTTAACATCTGTGTATTCTTGGTCCATTTTAGAGGAACTTTGCAGAGGTTAAACGAAAAACCTATTAGAAAATTGGTCACTCGCGTTGCCTACCTTCCAACAAGCAAAGACGAACGAATGGTATCAATAATAATAAAAAGAGGATTTTTTATTACGTGTGAGGAAAAAACAAACCAACATACTCACCTGATTAGCAGATTGCCTATCACATCTCTGCTCTAGAAAGATGTAGAGGTCTCGCATCACGTACCAAAGGTTTTGTGCCACATTTATTTATATATATTATATTAATATAAATAAATAAGAGCGTTGTTTAAATGGCCTCAGATGCCGAAAAAGAATAAAAAACAAATTCTGAATTAGAAGATGAAAAAACTACGACTAATGAAAAAGAAATTGGACAGAAAGAAATGGATAAGATACCAAAGATCTAGAAAAGACCGAAACATGTCTCATTTTAAGAAGGGAAAGCGTTGTATATGAAACCTTTGAGTAGTTCTGTTTGTATTGCCTAGTAATATAAATTAAAACTAATACTACGGATTATTTTAATTCTGTACATTTGACGAACAGAACAACTCAAATAAATAAAAAAACTCAAAACTTTTATATATTATACAACATAAAACAAATGAGAGAGAACAACAAAGATTGAAAAAAACCTGTTGATTTTTTTTTTTTCTATAATTAATAATTAATAATAATTAAATAATTAATGAAGGGAACTCAATTAAGATTTCTATCTCCATATGAATGAGTTATATAGAATAATCAAAAATTTGGAAAACAATATACAAGAAAAAAGTGATAAAGATGATTCAGAAAGAACGCAGAACTGTCCCAGTGAAAAATTATTAAGATTTTCCCGTTTAAATAACTATAAACAAATTACAATTTTAAATTAATTGCACCGTTTTGTTGTTGTAGGTGGTGGCAACGCCCCCACAGGCGGTTCAATCTGAAGCGGTGGGCCAACGCAACACCCCAGCCACTGCTTCCCGCCCCAATGATGTTGCTGCTGCTGCTGCTGCTCCCTCTGCCCGTCTCGATGATGTGTTTCTCAGTGTGAAAACCACCGCTGCCTTTCATAAGGCTCGTCTTCCAGTCATACTCAAGACTTGGTTTCAACTTGCCAAAAAACAGGTACCGACCAAAACGCGTGTAAATTTGGATCTCAAGGATTCTATAGAGACAAATTTCAAAAAAGCATTAAAATCATTTTTTTTTTTTAATTTCATTTATAGTCTTTTTTGGCAGCTAAGGCCATTAAGAATTTATAATTCTTTAAATATATTGATAAATAATTTATCGATGGCTTCCGGCGGGCGTTCCACAATCTTGTTCCTCGGGGCCACCCATTCGAGGTTCAGCACTGCTTGGCCTTGCTTGTCAACAAACATCTTGGTGGCTGCTGGCCAGGCCCGCCGGCATTAAATTCATTTATTTAGCTTAAAGGGCAAAAGGACGGCCTACTTGAGAGCACATATGGGGGCCTTAGCCATTCACTTTACATAATTCATACATAGCCCCCCTCTCCCCCCCGTGGCCGAGAGTTTAAAGATATTCACATTGTCACTATTGATAACCTTCAAAGGCAATGGGGTGTAGGTCTGGATTGATGTAAAAAATAAATATGCTGAGTCTATCTGGCTTCAGATGCTGAAGATACGTAAAAAAAAAAAAAAAAAACTCGAATAGATAAAATTGAAATTTCAATAAAAAATTTTCCGGAAGGGCGGAATACGAGGACCGCCGTCTCAGGACTTTTTAGGGGCCACCATATGACCTACATTTCCAAAAAAAAAAAGGCAGAAAATTAAAAAGTCGGTAAGGGGGCGGCACTTTTGGCTTACATCCAAAAGGTAAATAACAATCTCAGGAGAAATAGGAGGTACAGTCTGGAGAAATTATTTAATTTTTTCATTCGATGATAGCAATACAAAAAGTAATACAGACACTTGCTATACTAATGATATATTTTTCATTATAATTATATACATTATTGCAAAAATACAACCTATTAGTATTAAATAACATTTAATTGTACTCAAAAAGGGTACCCGAAACTTCGACAAATAAAAAAATTAAATTATTTATTTTATTTTATTTCTCCTATTTCTCCTGAGATGAAATTAAACAACCATACTTTTGGTAAATAAAAATTTTGAAAAGGAAAAAGAAAATTTGAGCTGGCAAATTCATAGGGCGGACCGAACTCTAGTTACTTCACTGACTATTAAGAATAATAATAATAGTCCTGTCCCTTGGAGCAGAGCTAGA
>JAAAKE020136880.1:0-12225 GCA_010014785.2 Anisolabis maritima
AAGAGATTACCTATAAGTATAATAAAATCTTTATATAATTTGGAAAAAGGATTAAACATTGGAAACTAAAAAATCCTAACCTATTTCTGAGATTTAATTAGCAAAATTACACCTAAAATTATCACAATTTTAAAAAGTTCTCTGCTAATAATATTTATGAAAAAATAAAAATTAATTGTTAAAATTTCTTGATATTATATTTATGTACAGAAAGATTCATAATAAAATTCATAAATAACAAATATAATGCAGAGAAATGGCTCACAATTGAACTAGTTCCATAATTAGTTGGAATGAAGAAAGGAAAAAGAAATTAACTCGTCCTAAAAAAAAGAACAATCGTTCCAAGACAGAATTGCCAACTTTTATATTTTTTTTTTTCAGGAAAAAATATATATACAATATTTATTCGTTCTCGGATAAAATTTTTACACAATTTTGAATAAAAATTACAAGTGTTTAATAATAATGGCAATATTGCATATTTTGAGGGATATTTAGGTTAAGAGCATGTTGATAAAAAAAAGTCAAATGAAAATTATTGAGAAAAAATAATATTATAAAAAATACACAAAAATATATTATAATTGAAACAAAAACGAACCAAAAGACTCGTTCTTCTTAGCTACTCTCTTTCTTAATTTAATCCATCCTATTTAATATTAATATACTTTAAAATTATTTCTTGTTTTATTTTTCAAAATAAGTAGATATATTATTTATTTAAATAAATTGAACTTAACTCAATTAAATTTGAATTTATTTTAGGCGCTCTAAAATGTATAATTGCTAATTAAAGGGCAATTAAGTGAAGATGGATGACAATATGGCCGAAAATAATTTGTTTATATTAACACTTCAAATTAAGAACAATTTTAATTTATTAGAAGTGAGTTATGGCAATAAAATAATTTTTAACAAAGTAGAATAAATATTCATTTAAAATCCCCTTCATTCGAAATACATGTAAAGAAGGAATTTAAAAATAATTCTGATAATTTTAAAAGTAAGGAAATTCATTTACATCTTTTGCATGGAAATAATTATTTAATTATATTCTTATAGGTAGAGAGGGTAATTGGGCACCTATCAAGGCGGTACATTTTTGAGGTACGGACAAAAGTATGCAGAGTAAGCCAGAGCAGGGCCATCGTCAAGGGAATAAATTTCTACGGCCTCTGAGGTGTCCTTCAGGAACTCTAAATATTTCGTGAAACAAAAGGAAGGGGGGGGGGGCGTAATATACACCCCCAGCGCACGACAAATCTCTCGAAGTTCATGGAGCTGAGACAGGCCGATTCGAAAAAAATAATTTCGAGAAGGAATAAAATAGGGCACTTATGGAGAAAAGAAATATTGCATAGATAGAAGAAGACAAAATTAAAAAAAAGGTCAGACAAAATTTCAAGACCACAGAGTGGCGGCAAACTGAAGAACAGATGGCTCCAACTTTATCTCTCTTCAATATTAGTTAATTTATATTTTTTTAACCTGAAGCAAGTATGGCAAAATTCTTGGCACGACCCTTTTTATAGTCTAAAGATCTTTAGTCTTCATTTCAAGCAAAACAATTTTTATCAAAATGGTAAATAATAGCTTGATTTTTTATTATTTGTAAAATACGCTGATGAAATATAGGAAAATGAATTTTCTGGAAATTCTATGGTCCTTTTATTTACAGACAAAAGCTGATGTTAAAATAATTATTTTAATTGTCGGGGATTTTTTTCAGTTAAAGGAAACAACTTTTCCGGGTTCAAATACCTAAATCCAGACTGAGTGAAGGTATATATTTACTTTTTTATTTAATTTAATATATTAAATTTTTTAAAATCAAATTAAATTTTTTCATTTTTAAATTTTGGTTTTCTGATCTGATTGATTGATTAATCAAAAATTTCTTCAATTAAAATAAAATATGAGAAGTAAAATTATTTAAATATTTCTTTAAAAAATAATTATTATTGAAAAATTTTATATTAATATATCAATTGTGGGTCTCGTCCCTTTAGACATCAAATTTCTTTTGATAGCTGGCAAACAGCTATAAGAGAAAGGTGTTTAAAGAACATATTAAGTACATTTTCTTAACCCTCTTGAACTATCTATTTTTATCCTTTATATCAAGTGTTCTCAACTTATAACTAGGACAATGACGAAATATTTGGAGGGCTAAAAAATCTCCTGTAATAACCCCTGCTTTACATGATTAAATTTTATTATTTATAAAAATATCTGCATGTTAAATCTACTTTCTAAAATATTTTTGTATTATTTATCTTTATAGCATAAATAAAGGCCTTGAAAAGTGGAATTTTTTTTTGGAATCTCTTCGAATTCTACCTACAAAAGATGACTACCTGAAGGTCAACTGCCCAGATGCTTATATACGTGTATTTTATTTGCCCAGGGAGTTGTAGTCAGAGCTGAATATCTGAAACAGACCCAATGGTGGGGGAAGACGTCACATGCTTTGCCATCCCCACTCCTCTACACTTGTTTTAATAAGATCGCATTTGAGACCGGGCACATTGGATTGGCAAACAACTCAACTCGTTGACGATGTCCTCCCGAGTTTTCTTCGGCCTCTGCCTCCTCATTTGCGGTCAGTTGTTTTTTTTTTTTTTCTTGAAAATTATTACGAATAAATTATTTAATTATAAATTATTCATTAATAAGTGTTTGTAAACTAAAGAAATTTATTTTTTCGGGGAAGAAATCATATTGTTTACCTGTATACTATATTAGTAGAATAATAATTTATAATAGGTAATTTTTTTAAAATAGTTTATTTGGAAATGAATTTCTTGGAATTTAATCATTTATTTCTGGAGATGGGGAATTCTGAGAAAATCAGTGACATTTATATTTTTTAAATTTTATATCGGAATTATTTTTCATGACTTTTTTTTAGACAAAAGAAGAAAAACCATGGAAATTTTAGCAAAATGTATTTAATAATGTTTATAAGTGAGATATAGCTGGGCATATCAATTTGTGTAAGGGTTCGGAGAAAAATAAAACCAGCCGCTTTTCTCAGGTCACTATAGACCACTTTAGTCAGCAGTGGACGCAGATCCACTAAAATTATCACATTGTGGCGCTGAGGATGGCCAACGTAATGGTGGTCGAAATATTTGCTGAATAAAGTGGTGCATAGTGACCTGAGAAAAGCGGCTGGTTTTCTTTTTCTTCGAACCTGTATTTAATAATGTTCAAGAGCGACGTTTCGATCCTAGGTTCGAACCTTACTGGGGCAAAGGTTTGAATTCTATTTTTTCAATACTATTATTGTGAATTAATTATACCGATAAATTGCTGGCTATGAAGAATAATATCTCATAGAGATGGGCAGTCAAAAATAAAAAGAATATAAAGGCTTTTATTATGAGATAGGCTATATTAGTTAATATAAATTCCAACCATGTATAAAAATAAATACTTTTTGTTATTTATTTACATTTGAATTTAGATTAATAGGGCCCACTTAAAGAGAGTAGCCGATCTGGGATCAAATGAAGATGACAATGATAAACTTTAGGGCCAGGTAAGAGCTTCAACCCGTTGTTCCTCGGAGCCATTTATCGAGACTTTCACTTGCCTACAAATGTTAAGAGAGTAGTAGCGGCATTCTTTCTCCCCGACTTTTTTTTAAAATTCCGGTAAAGTGTTAGAAAGGAGGGGTTTAAAAAGTTTCAAATTTTCTTCTACATAGTTTTACTTTTCTGAGGTAATAAAAATTTGAAGAAATGCAGCCAATTGTTTTTTCTTTATTTATTTAATATTTAACTTCACATAAAAGTAGATCTGAATAACAACACTTAACAGATACTCTTAATTATATTATATTTGAGATCTTGGAAATATTAATTCATTGTATTTTAGAACCGATAATACCTTTAAAGTCAGTGAAATATTAAATAAATAAAGAAACAATAATTGGCAATAATTCTCCAAATTTTTAATATCTTGGAAAACTGATCCTAGCTTGGAAAACTGATCCTAGCTTTAAAAAGCCTCTATAAGTTTTATTTTTATTATATTCAAACTTTTTCCAATCCCTGTAAATTTGAGTATGAGAAGGCAAGAGGCGTGATCCATTTTTGGCAAGCCATTCCAAATATATAATGAAAATGTGACATTTCTGGGTGCGTCCCTGTTAGACATCAATTTTATCATGGAAATATTTTTGAGAGCTCTCTCGATATTTAAGTCTTTTTCTGAAGCTGGTGAAACCATTTAGACTCCGTCCAAATTAATTGGTAACCATTATAATTTAAATAAAGTTTTATCCCTTAGGATGGAAAGCGAACCATAGTGAAGCGAGATGGTGCGCTTTTTCTTTTGGAAGATGTCAGGTAAATGCATTAGTATGGACTACTAATAGAGCTTTGTTTGAAATAGCTGGTGGTTTTCAAACCACCTATAGACAGTAAAGGGCAAAGCAAAATATCGTTTAAGTTAAAACATTTTTGCAAGATTATGTTTGATTGGGCATAATTCGCGCCCTCTGGACTCGAATCAAGATATTCCGCTTTGGCGGCGGATGCGGAAAATTCTGCTTCGTCCAGAGAGCGCGAATTATGCCCAACCAAACACAAGCTTATCTCGCAAAAATAAATGTATTAGTTTAAAAAATGGAAATTAATTGTAAATTGAAAAAATAATAAACATATGAAAGGAAAGAATAAACAATAACCATACATTAAAAAAATATTTATGAAAGTGGGTGAAAGTGTAATTAATATTAATTTTATGTAGGCCTATCTTTTGACATCCAAATTTGTGACATCTAAAAAGTTATTAAATAATAAAATGAGAAAGTGTTGGCAACTTTATTTTCATGGAGGTAGGAACAGAGATATTTTATTCGGAAGATTTAGACTTATTTTGGGTCATGGTCAGTCCAGGGGCTTAAATTTTAAAAGGAACATGCCAGAGAGGAAGGTTTAGGGGGTCCTCTTTAGGAATAACTTTTGAAAAGAAGAGACATGGTGAGTTTTAATACTCACTGAGTGAAATTTTAAGCTGTTGTTGGGATTTGGAGGGTTATGACTCCCATGACCAGCATTTTTATCTACGTTTGAGAATAAGGATCAAGAAAATTGTAGCCTATATCACATTGAATTGCTTTCTATTTTTTGGGGTGTTTCAGGCAGATTGTTTTGGATGTAATTTTAATCAATAAGGAAATCTTAATAAAAATTATTTTATATAATTAATTCACATCCAATGATTCATCATTGTTATTGTTTTATGGTTGACCAAATATCCTGTTATTAATATCCTGAAAAAGAGGATGTTTTTTAAGAAAATATTATTATTACTTTTTAACTAAACTTTTACTAAAAAGTCATTTTATATAACTTTTTCAAAGTTATTTATAGTCTTTCTAAATAAGATAATATATAATAAAACATTTCATTATTGTTAAAATATACTCTTAAAAAATTTAATGGAAAGATGAGGTAAAAAGAAAAAAGGAAGATTGGCATTGAAAACATAGAATGCCAATCCTAGCTCGGGTCCCCGTGGTCGCCATCCACGTACTCACTAGATATGAGCCCCTGAGGAATTCTTTTAAGTGTATTAGGCTACATTATTATTTAGTAAATTTTTCAGGCAAATGAATCTTTCTAGAATAAAAAAATCCAATAGGTACTCCATTTCAAATAACTGGATAAATACATTGAGGGTTCTTGGTACTACCACTACATTTTCTTCGTCTATATTTGACCTTTGTTGTGAGTATTCCATTCCTCTCGAATCATGTGCCTCTCCTGGTTTTGTGCCCCATGTGACGTCATTGGAAAGATAATTCTTGTAGTTAATTTTAATAACGATCCTTTCTCTTTTAAAAGCTGATGAGGATTTCGAACCTCCCTTCTATTTTAAAAAGAAAACATTTACATTATTCCAAAAGAAACCAAAAGAAATTTTTATTATTTGTAGATAAAGAAATAATCAGAGCTTTGAACCGGAACTAAACCTTACACCGAAAAAAAAGTTATTTTTCTGGAATGAAAACCGAAACTGAACAAAAAAAATTTTTGATTTTGAAACAATACATCATTAATATTTTGTAGTGGTATGTTAGCTGAATATTTATACAGGAAATGCTCGAATAGAATGAAACCAGCCTTTTTCACTTTTTCCACCGTCGGTATTGTAAATATTTAGGTCACTTTATAATGACCATCCTAATTGCAGATATGAGATTTCTGAGAGGAATTGTCACAAAAATAAAAAATATATCGTATCATAAGGGAAGGGCAGTATCAGCCAAAAAAATTAAGAAACCTTTTTATGTCTGTTGATCTCGGAGACGTTTCGAGAGAAATTTATTTTCTCATCTTCAGTCCATGGTTTTTTGGCTAATCTTGTCCTTTCATATTATAAATTATTCTTCACAGCCACCTGTAAAAAAATATATCATACTAATTTATCACATCAGAGCCCTTATGTATCCTTATTATAATATATCTTATATTTTGATGACAATTTCTCTCAAAAATCTCATATTTGCACTGAGGATGGTCGGTGTAGAGAGACCGAAATATTTGCAGGATGGTAAAAGAAAGCGAAAAAAGCTGGTTTCATTCTTCTCGAACATCATCAATGTAATCTGTACTGACTGAAAAAATTATAATTTTTGGCGGAATCAAGTTTTTAAACCCGAATGAAAACATAATGAATTCTGGAAATAATAATGTAAGTATTAATACCAAAAAAAAATAATGAAATTTTAATTTCCAGTGATCGCCCCATCATGGGGTGCAACACGATTCCGTCGTCAGCAGGCTGGAAATCAGCCGAATCAACCGGTTCAAGTGGATGGAAATGGTAATCTGGTCAATTGCCAATGCTTAGCCACTCCACAACACAATCCAGTCTGTGGCACTGACGGAAACACCTATGGAAATCAAGCGAAATTAGAATGCGCCCGACGATGTGGACAAGGTGAGAAAATTATCATTTTTTTGAATGTCATGAAAAATAATTGAACACAACAACAAATACTACGACTCAGGTACCCTTATTATTTACTCATCGTTAAACCAAATTTAATTTTCACCAATATCATTTATGAACAAATAGTACAAAAACTCTAACATTTTCCATTTAAACAGACATAATTACACTGTCATCAAAGATAATTTGCTTTAGTGAGAGAATTTAAAAAACTTCAATATTATTTGACACTTAGACATTCTCATTGACAGGATATATAGAGCATAACATAGATGAATACAAATTTTATTAATTTATTTTTTTTATATAATATTTTTCAGATGTCCAAGTTCTGTTCTATGGAGTCTGTGAAGGAAGAGGAAAATAAAACAAGGATTACAGGGAAGAATATTGTATTATTTTATAAATATATCTTCTAAAGATATTTTTTTCGCATAAAAATTTATCATAACCATCTTGATTAATCATTTATTTTATTATTTAGTCATTTATATATGAATATCAATAAAATAATATGATATTTAAAAAATTCCATTATATATATAACTATATAATTATTGTATTTTTTTTATATATATATATAATAGACATTCATGTCTATAAAATAAAATTTAACATTTTTCGAAAATTTATTTGGCCATTTGAAATTTTTTATTATAAAAGTAAAAGAATGATACAGAGTGGGCAAATAATGAAATTTTTGACATAAACACCCACATTTACACACAAACATTCATATTAATACATATTATACATATATATATAATATACACTTGTTTATTTATTTGTTTATATATAATATATATATGTATGTATGTAGAATCACACACATACTCTTACATACCAAGATATTTTCAAACAGAACTACAAGACTGTACACAGAAGTCGACAAAAGATTGAGATATGTCTGGACCAACTAGAAAGTGTCAATCATTAATGGATGATTGAATAAATGGAATGGTCCTATTGGCTGCCTGCCTTCCTCAACATTGTATCAGGAAAAACCAAATAATTTTGATTTTATATTTTTAAAGGAATTAAATGAAATTTATTGACTAGTAGTTTTATAAAGAAATTATTGTTGCATTTTAACATAATCAAAATTTCAAAATTCTTATTGAATGAGATCTTTTAAGCTAGGTGCACGTTAGAATGGATTGGACCGTTTCTCATTGTGAAAAAATCCACTTAGATTGCTTTTATATATTCCTATTAGATCGGAGCAGATAGCAACATTCTATCCTGCCATAGGCTAGGATCCAAGATTTTTTCACAACGCGAACTAATGTGCGTATAGCTTTAACAAACAAAAAAATACAATAATAAATTAACTGCCATAAATATTATTCCAAAAATAGATTATTATATAAATTATATTTTAAACACAAAAGTAAAAATTTAAACGAACAAATAAAGTATTATTTAAAAAATTTTAATTATTAATACTTTATAGAATAAGAAAATATAATATTACAAATATAGAATAAAAAACAACCATATATATATATATACATATATTCGAGCATAAATAATTTATTTTGAAAAGATGATTAAGTTAAAATGCATAGAAAATTTTATTAAAAATATATAAACAGCAGCCAACGACCTTTTTTTTTGATTAATTAATTTTCTATATATATTTACAATTATCTTAACTTCTTTAAATCACTTTAATATATATTTTTTCATTTATTATTATTGTTTGTACACCAACTATAAATATAAGGAAAATAAAAATAAAAAATATTATATATAGTAAATTTTTTTTTTGAACGGTCAAAAAACAGAGAACACATCATTGCATTAGCTTACTCCATCTCTTAAAAGACAGCGTAATATATTTCTTTGGCCTTCAGCTCTAGAAAATCTTTTTTTAACAAAAGCCCTTTTTAAGATTTTGAGAGTCAAATATAAGATTGAGCTATAGTTTACAAGAAGGGGGAAAAAGATTTCTTTCTCCCAAATTATAAGACAGGACAGGTTATTGAGGTATATCTATAATGGCACTTAATAAAATATAAAGTATGAATAGAGAAATATATATATATTCTTTTCTCTTGAGGATTCGAAAATAAAATTCCTCAGTATTATGTAAAGTTATGACTAAGGAAGCGAAATTTCGAAACTTCAAGATAAAATAAAAAAAATTTTAATTTATTTGTATATAGAGAAAAATTGTTGAATCCTTTTTTTCGAATTCAAATGAGATCGTGAGTTAAGCAAAGAAAACCATATAAAATAGCATATATACAAGTATTTTGAAAATGAAAAAAAGAATAGTTTCTACTATCAGTATCTAAAAGATAAATATTATTCTTGTAAATAATGCAAAATATATAAAAAGTAAAACTGAGGTGAATATTTTGAACAAAGAGGGAAAAAAAGGATGAAACTTTCCGCCAATAAGCCTAGCTTTCTTAGTATTTGGTTGAAGGCTTAAGGAAGCACTCTGACACCTTTATGTCTAGGTAATCTTTATGATCTAAGAATTTACAAATTAATTTTCATTTAAAAATTTAGTGATACCGATAATAGTTTAATTTTAAAAAAATATTTAGAGAGGCAAAATATAAGAGTATCAAGTAATACAAATAAACAATGTTTTTTTTTGTTTTAACTATGGTTTTGTATAAAAAAAAAAACAAAGTTTCTTATTCTGTGTCATTTTTCAGTTTTAATTTAGATACAAATCACCCAGGATTTTTAGTAGTAAAATGTTTTGAAGTTCTCCGAATGAATGGCTAAAACGTTGTATTTTATATAATTCGCATATAAACTGAAAATACTGTTTATATATATTAATAACAGTGAAAGCTTCAATTTCAAAATAGAGTAATACAAGTTTAACAAAAATCTATATTTTATAAAAAAAAAAGGAAAATAATAATAATTAAATATTGATTGAATTTTTAAAAGAATAAAGAAAAATGGATATTAAAAAAAATAATCTATATTTTAAGTAAAAAAATAAATTTCTAAATATATAATAAGTAAATAAGAAAATATTAATAAATTGCACATTTAAAGAGTTATATATATAATCAAGAAGCTAAAAAAAAATAGATTAATTTTAAATAATGATGAATTAATATAGTGTTTGTTATATTTGACTCATCAAAAATCGGAAGGGCATTTGATTTGCATAAAAAAAATTGAAAAACGAAATTTTTGGAAAAAGTTTTTGCTTATTTATTTCTTGATTTGTTTTTGAGTTTGGCGATCTTGTCGTATATTCTTAATGTAATATATACAAAATATATACAATATATACTAAATTAAATATATCAACCACGTTATCTACAACAAGTGACCAAACTAATCAACAATATTTTAGGATAAAAAATAAAAATGTTAAATAAATACATGGCCAATTTAAGTCCAAAACAAAAAAAAAAATTATGTAAAGCAATTAAATAAAATTTTTTTAATTCTTAAAAAAAAATTATGAATTAGTAAATTTACATGGGGAGTCAGAAAGGAAAAATCAATATTTTAGTCATTGCAAACAAGTAAATTTATATAAACAGACTCAATACTGAATAGTTGGAATTTACATGTAGAAACGAATAACTTTTGTTAATATGAAGGATATATTATCTAGAACAATGTCTTTTTGAAATTTTTTTCAGGATATTTTTCAAGATCAACTTGATTATGCCTCTAAATTTCAATGACACCAGTCAGGAATTTGGATGGAGTTCAATCAGAAGATACTATAATCGAAGTGACCCAACTATAAATTTCTTTGTGATTAAACTGTAAGCCGATGCCAATGAATTTTAAAATCACATCTTGAACTTTTGAAATAAAATTTCAATCCATATTCTAAATAATAAATCTTTTCTTTCAATAAAAGTTAAAGTATATATTTCTACAGTTTTATCTTGACAACCATTCAACATTGAGCAAATGCTTATACTAATTTTTATGATACAATGTCCCTATTATCTGCCAAAATATTTCCTCCTGCCTCCCTTGTATACTTCCCTATACAACTAATATTTACTTATATATTATTTACATTATTGTAAAAATAAAATATTTGTGCATTTCCATTTATTAGAAAAAAAGTTCTATTTTTTCTTTTCTTATCCTAAAAGTTTGTCGTTTGTGGTTCATCAACTTTATGCAGATAAATTTACAAAACAACTAAAGTTTCTAAAAAGGCCAAAAACATTTTTAAAAAAATCATATAGAAATATAGTTTTTATATTCATTTTTAATTTCTACTAATTTTTTTTAACTCTATCTAATATTAACTTATATTCTAAACAGTTACTCTAGTATACTTGTTGTATTGTATCAATTAATCCTCAGAATCAAAGTCGACAACGTTTAGTGATCAACGAATAATATATATATATATATTAAAGTAAAAATATAATATTTGTACAAGTATACGAGTCTTGGATAATTTTTCATAATCATGTTTTGTTTTTTAATTATTATAAAACTTATTAAATAATGAAACACATAAATGGTTTTGTGGCATTTTTCTAAATGTGAATATTTTCGTTATTTGAAAATTTTATGATAGGTTAATGTGTTATTTTGGCTATTTTAACCAAATAATAATAATAATAATAATAATAATAATAAAGGAGAAAATACTGACATGGCACGATTCTCTTTCTCTAGGTATACGCGCCAATAAAGGGCGAAGGATCTGTCATTCCATCTAGAAATATCTATTTTCTCTATATGATGTTATTTAATGTTTTCCAATGGGTTAGCTTAAAAGATCATCTCCTCTTATTTAAAGGAAACAAATCAATTACTGCTACAATAAAAAAATAGAATTCGAATAAACAGGGCAAGATTAAATATAAAAATGTGACAACACTGACTTTTAAAAAGTCTCTTTTTCCTTTCATGACTTATCTCCTTTGTGAGTAATAATCCTGAAGATCAAATACAGAAATTTTAGATATCAAATTAAAATTAATTCAAGTATAAAATACTATTAAAAAATTATTTAAATGATAACCAAATTAAGTGTTATAAGGAAGTTATAAGATAATTAAGTTATTTTAGAATAGAATACAAAGAGAATTCATAAGCTCTAATAGTTGCCACACCTTGCTAGCTGATTTTTTATACATTTCCAATGGACAAAAATAAAGCGGCCCGACTGAGTTACAAGCTCTGAGGAAGTGGCAACCCCTCAACGCAAGGGGGGATGCGGCAACTCTTTTATAATGGTGATAATTTTTTCTATATTTGTTTAAAAAAGATAAGGAAATGCCTCAGTGT
>JAAAKE020136891.1:0-13818 GCA_010014785.2 Anisolabis maritima
TAATATTATTTTTAATTTATGATTTATTTATTTTAAATACATTATAATTTTTTTTTTTTAATGTTTGAATAAAATGGCATAAATAGCAATACCCTATTTTGGTTAAAATATCTTTCTCGTTGATTATCTTTTTAGTTGATTATTAATTCACATTAGTTGATTAAACTATATATCTATGTTTGATTAAGGTACTTTTCCTTTTCAATACTAAATTGAAAAAAAAATTAAAACACTTTATAGGTTAATATTATATCAGGTATATGTATGTCATTTTATAAGTTTTAAATCGTATTTATTGAATTTTCTTTTTAATTTCCATTATTTAAAAAGAAAATTTATTTTAAAAAAATACTGGCTGTGATATGAATTATTTATTGACAAAACCAAAAAGAGGAAAGTTAATATAAACAAATAATGTCAATATAAACAAATTAAAATTTGATTATCCCAGACTTATAAATTTTTCGATATTTAGGGTTAGGGTTAATTTCTCAGAGCTAAAATTTTATTTTCAAAATCACTTTTTGACCAAATTTCAGCATAATTATTTCTTTTGATTAAACGTTATTCTTACCCATTATTTGAAATTTAATATCATGTGAGCAAATATCAAACAAATTAAGTTGTCAAAATTAAGACAACAGGAAGGTTTTTACATTTTTTTTTTATGCCATTAAACATTATTTTTAATAATTATTCAAGATATTTTTTCATTTAGGATAGGATAGCAACCACAGGAGAACAGCATTTAAACCAAAAAACACAAAATCACAATATTTCAGGTTCATAATCAATATATCATATATATAATCATTAAGGAAGTTTTATATGAAAGTATTTAAATAATATATAATAGAAAAAGTTTGTTCATTGTGTAAAAGTCAAGGGAAAACAGTTTTGATTTTTTGGATCTGAAAATTACAAATTTGGACCGAAACATTGTGAAAGAGAGTTTTGGATTAGATACTGTCTATTTCATATTTCAATAATGGTATCCAAATTAATTTAAATAAGGTTCTATCAGTGTCTTTTATCCAACCTTCGACTCTCGCCATAAAAAAATTATTAGATTTATATATATATATATATATAATTTTCGATATTTGGAGTAATTATTATTATTATTATTATTATTATTTACAAGTTTTGGCAAACAACTCTCAGCCATTTTAGCCATCGCTTAATATTTGGAGTTAAGGCACTAAAAAATCGTATTCAAATTTGGAATTTTTTTCTTACCGTTTATTTAGTAGATAATTTCCCAGAGATGTAATTTTAATTTGACTTTTATTTCCAAAATAGAGAAATTTATACATATATATATATATATATATGTGTGTGTATGTGTGCATGTTTGTGCCTTCTGATCGGTTTCTGTGGTTGGATATATGTTTAATGATGTTTTCACGGATTGGTCCGCGTTCTTTGTTGAGATTAATAATTAACGCGGACCCACCCGTGAAAACATCATTACACACACATATAAATATATATATATATTTACATATGTCGCCTCTATGATTTAAAATGAAAATAAAAACATCTGGGAATGCGCAGAGCTGCTTTCTCGCAATGAACTTGTTTTGCTCAAGGCCTGTATAATTGCTAGCGAAGCGATTCCTATCTGAACGCAAAGGTTACTGAATTGCTTGCTCTCTTCGCTCGTAAGTTTCAAAATAATAGGATGGATTTATAAATAGATGATGGTATTCGAATCTAACGTAAAAATTGAAATATTTGTTAAAAATTCAAAGGCTATTTTTATTTTGACCATGTTGCCATGCACCGATTTTAAAAATTTTTACAGATTTTTACACTATTTTTAATGCTTTATCCGAATCCGAAGTCAAAATTTTGATATTCGAAAAAAATTAGAAAAAATATAGAGCTGGAGAGAATACAATAATAAACTTTTCAAAATTATTAATGAATACAAATAATTTACTTTAATACTTATCTTGAACATCTTGGGAGAGAGCATCGAAAGGTGAAATTTTTTGTTTACATAAAATAATGAATTTATTATATTTTGGACGTTTATTTCTTTCTCTATGATGTAAATTTTCTAAAAATATTTTTAAAAATTTGGGTAACAATTCTCAAAAGGGGGATTTTGCAGCTACTTTGGTTGGATAAAATCTTAACTTAGAGAAGGGTTTCTTTCCCAGAATATAGGCACATATAGGCCATCACGAATATGGCTTTGTCTTAAATTCCCATTTAATTAGTCCAAGAGGAGAAATTAATGAAAGGTTGGATAGGTTTTTATGGAAAGCTTAATTTGAATCTGAGTTGTATTATAACTTGGGATCCATAATTCGCAAAGTGCATAATGGAAAAAGTAAGAAAAAAAAAACTTAAGTAAAAAGTTTATTTACAAAAATAATCTAATTTTATAATAATACATTATAATAACATATACATAAATATAAATATAAGATTTCAAAAAAAAAAAAAAAACGAAAAATATTTTCTTATTTTGGAGGGTTTCCAAGAACCTTCAGTTGTTGACGTAAAACTTTTCCAGCAGGATTTCTCGGGATAGCTTCTAAGAAACAGACCCCTCCGACCAATTTCTTATATTTAGTTACTTTCGGTGTTACATAGTCAATAATCTCCTGTTCTTTAATATTTGAGCCTTGTTTTAAAACAACATAGGCCCTAGGAACTTCCCCACTCAAGGTATCTGGTATTCCAACAACAGCAACATCAGCAACTCCAGGAATTTGGATGATAATATTTTCCAATTCAGTTGGAGACACCTATTTAAAAATGAATTGACAGTTATAAAATTGAATAATTATATTTTTATTTCCCCTCACCAACCATAGTTCCACTGTGTTTATGTTAGTAAAACATTTTTATGACTCGGGTTTTATTAAAAACTCCTGTCCAAATTTTAACAAAATATCATGAAAGGAAGATTTCTTAAATTAACCATAAAGTGGTATTCTACAGGAACCCCTAATTTGAAATTTCGCTTTTGGAAAAATTATTTAAATATATTCCATAATTCAAGAATCTTTTATTATATTTTAAACTAGGAAAAAAAAAATTTTCTGAAAATGTTGAAAGAGTTCTTTGTATTGGAAAAACAATTTAAATTTCCAACTGCAAATTTTGCGAGAAAAAGAATTTCATTGATATTCATTATTATAGAAACGCCACTAGAAAGAATTTTTTTCTGAATTAATTGATATGCAATATGTTATCATATCATTATAATAATAAGAATCACTTTATGGGGTTCAGGCATTAGAATGACGTACGAATATGTTTATTTGAGAACAAGGAGCGGAAGCAGGATAATCTTAAACTTATTTAAATATGTTTATAAAAAAGAGTTTGCATATTGATTAATAATTTTTTCTATAAAAAAACCCCTTATTAAATTTTTATGGTTTCACCAGGGGAAGGATTTTTCCCTTACTGCGGATGCACTTTCAATTCAAAATATTGAAATATCGCGCTAAACCTTTGGAGGTTTACTTTAGATATAAAATAAAAGTCCCTGAACAAACAAAAATAAATATCGAAAAGAAAGAAATTTAATTAATTTGAGATAAATTTAATTAAAAATTGTGTAATTATTAATTAATTATCTTTTTAAATTCTAAATTTTCCTTTTATTCAAGAATATAATATTAAAATAGTGAAAATTTATGATATTTAAATTAATAGATAACATTCTAAATGATTTCATTCTTATTACATAATTTAAGAGAGATTAAAGTCTAACAAGTCATTGATTTCATAAATACCAACATTATAAAGGAAATTTAGTTATTCTATTTATAATATCAATAATGGATATCATTTTTGAAATAAATTAACGAGAAAAAAATTAATTTATTTTTAATGATTAATATTATAAATAAAATATGTCCTAATTACAAATTTGTATTTTTAGCTTCGATGAATTGGCATCCCTGCTGACTGCTTACTGTTTGCGTCGATAGTTGGATTGTGAACCTTTAATTGACTTACGATTTATTACTAATTGTTTTTAATATATTATGGAGAATCCTGAAGAATTATTACAACTACTTGATGAGTTTTCGAAACTCAAACCGAAAGACATTCCTAAAGAACTTGAAGAATATTTATTATATGTGGCTAAAACTGGAGATCCTGTCTATCAATGGTCTTTGGTTAAATGTTTGTTCCGTGAAAAACTTTTAAACGTGATAACCGATTTTTTTGAGACATGTCCAACAATAGAATTGCCACCCTGTCCCAATGTGGATCCTTTTAATTATGAATCAATGAAAAATAGTTTAATCGAGAGAATTGAATCCTTCCCAAATGCACCATTTACAATACAAAGACTCTGTGAATTATTAACATCACCTCGAAAGGAATATAGTCGAGTGGATAAATTCATGCGTGCGATTGAAAAGAATATACTAGTAGTAAGTACAAGAGAACCAGGATATAATAGAACTCCTGAGCCTATATGTAATCAAGAAATATTGGTTAATGGGGTTATGGATGTCAGACCCATCGAATTAGGTGAAGCAATTGAGACAGTCACACCTGATGGAGTTAATTTAATGCATGGGCATGATCATGACCAAAATTCAATACCTGTCGAATGCTCTAGTAATCATGAACTAGATATGGAAACTAGTGAAGAATCAAGAACCACCGAAAATAATTTCCTTACTATGGATGATACTGATGATTGTCTATGTGAAAAAACCTCATCCGAAGCTGAAGTAGCTATAAGTACCTTAGAAGCATTAAACGCAAACGAACACACCCAAATATCTCCAGATTCAGCATCCGATAGTTCACCATCCCACACCGAATCCGATATATGTTCCTCAGAAGATATACTCATTTCAAATGAAAAAGCCTCCGAAAATGAGGAACCTTTAGAAGAAAAAAGTGCTATTGCCGATTCAAGTTCAGAAGTTGAAGACATTGTGTCAGAAAGAATTGCTTTCTATGAAAATCTCGCTGAAAATGATGAAAATTCTTCTAATTTAAAAGAAGAAACTCATAAAATTGAACCCGATTCACAAGATAAACAAGAAGAAGAATCAAATATAACTAACACAAATACAGAACAAGAAGTTGAAGAAGAAGAAGAAGAACAAGAAAAGATTGAGCCTGAAATAACAAGTAATAGTATTGAAAATGAAGGTATTTCTTCAAGTAAAAAAACAGATAGCGAAGAGGCGACTTCTAATGAAGAAATCCAAGAAGCTCCTGTTGAGAATGTTGTCTTTGAAGCAGCTGCTCTTGAAACAGCCGTTTTGGAATCAGATGTAGTCGCAACAGAAGAAGAAGCTCAATTACCTGTTTTGGAAGAAGAGAACATTCAACCCTCTGAACCAATGCTAATAGATAAAGAATCAAACGAAGTTACATTTACAGAAGAAAAAACTGAGGATGACTTAGAAACAATTCAAGATGTTGCTATAGATACCCCAAATGAGTCGATGGAGCATTCAGATCAAGCCGAACAAAGTTAGTGCTTGTCTAAATTGATGGACCAATCATTTGTAGACTAGATTTCATCTAACTTTTAATCATCTAATTTGAAATTCACATATTTTTCATTAGTATTTCATTCATTTCATAGTGAATATCCAAGTATTTTACGATACTTTTATAAATAACGACTTTGATTTAAATAAAATAATAAATTTAAGTTAACAGTCAATTCATAAAACACAATAGAGACAATTAAAAAAATTGTGATCACTTTTATACTAAGTTAACCAACCAAAAAAAAAACTGCCATGAACAATTAAATATAATATAATTAATTTGATAAGTTTATACCGAATTAAAACATACATGAAAGTCATGAATCAAAATCATCTCATAAATTTAAAAATGATTTTTTTTTGTTCAAATATTAATATAAAGGAATCTCATTACTTTCATTTCTAATTTGTTACGAAAATAAGGATATGGAAAAAATGTATCATTTCATTGTAATAAATTTATAATTCAAGACTTAAAATGTGAGTATTACCTGATTGCCTTTAACTTTGATTAACTCCTTTGTTCTATCGACGATGTAAAAATATTCATCTTCATCAAAATAGGCCACATCTCCAGTGTGGAGCCATCCATCTTCATCAACAGTTTCTTTTGTAGCCTCCTTATTCTTAAGATAGCCAACCATTACCTATTAAAATTTCATTAATTTTTTTTTAATCCGAAAAAAAACAATTATTAATATTTTTTATTTTTTTCAGACGAGAAATTTTCATTATTTATTGATTGATTCCAATAAAATTTTTATTTAAAATTTTTTCTTTTAATTTTAATTTGGATTTCCTAAAAATTTTCAACATTTTTATGGATAAGCTAAGGAGAAAGAATAATTAGAATGTTATAAAATGTAAGTAATATCAATTTCATTAAAACATATATATATATATATATATATATATACGTTTGTGTGAGTATTGAAAATGAAACGAAAAAATATAGCTAATTTTCTATCTTATTTCTTTAGGTCTGTGGTTTGAACCTACCTCACAACAAAGAGAGAAGTCTTTGATATGCATGTCATTTTGTATGTCAACATGTCACATTTGATGAGATATATATGTCATAAAATGACATTCATGTAAAGACATTCTATTGTGAGGTAGGTCCAAACACGGGACCCTCACATGAGGAGGAACAAAGATAAAATGAAAGAATTCATTTCTCACTTTATTCAATCATTCCATATCATCACCAATCATCTATATATTCTCATCATAAAAATGGTAAATAATTTGGAATTATTAAATATTTTAATTTATATATATATATATATAAATTGAATACAAACTTTTTGGATATTAAATAAAAGACCTTCGTCTTGATCATCATTGTTACCTTTTGAAAATAAATTATAAAATTGGGAATCTCCTTCTGAGAAAGGGTATGGCTGATGCCCGAAATAATTATGACGTCTTCCTGACTGCATCCATTCATTTCCTATTTTAATGAGTTAAATATCCAATGAGGAATATTCAAATAAACAATTTCAAATAAAAATTTTTTGATATAACCACCACATAACTACAGTTAAGATATCTCTACAAGTTAAAAATAATAGAAGAAAATTTACCTGTGGGCCTTTAACCCATAATTCACCAGATTGATGTGGACCCAAATTTTTCCCAGTTGTCAAATCCTTGATGATTCCCTGGGTGTTAGGAATGAGCTGACCACAGGATCCTGCTTTTGCTCCAGGCATGATCCTTCTTGGCATCGTTGCAGCTGGAGACATCTCTGTCATTCCATAACCTGAGATAAATTTATCTCCAAATAATTACAAAAATAAAAAAAATATTTTATTTCTAATAGAGAGAAAATTTTATATTCTCTCTTTTCATAAAAAGGTTTATTTTTAAATAGTGAAATAAATCTACTTCAATAAAATAAAATTTTTTGATAAAAATCACACAAATCCCTTTTCTTACCTTAACTAAACTACAAAGAAATTTCTCTTGCTGACAAATGCGCATGCAACAATAGCAAAATTGGGAATCATTTTTTAAGAGGAATAAGGTAAATTTTAATACCAATTGGATAAAAGGAAGAAAGATATAATATACACATATTAGAGTTTATAAATACTTAAATTAATATATAGGTGTTTATCATGGCCTTAATTATTTTAAAATTTATATAATATATAGAGAAAACACTCAGTATTCTTGTTTATATATAATATATATACGGTGCAGGACAAATTTATCAAAGTAAAAATAAATGGAATTTCTAATATGAACCATTTGCAAAAAAAGAAAAACTAACTCTTAAGGCCATACAAGAAAATAATTTTATTTGGTCTTTCTTCAAACAAGAATCGCGACTATGTAACTGTCTTGACTAAGTAAAACAACAACACCAGCCTCGTATTTTTTTCATTTTATATGGAAAGTATTTCTTTTTTCCATTTGTCCAATTATAATTATGGAAATATATCAAAACACCTCACTTAGATTATTTTTTATTTTGAAGAGGATTTTGGAATCATATGAATAAAAGCATTTATTTATGCTAATATAAAGGCAATAAACAAAAGCGTCTTGAATAAACAAAATCCAAAGCCTTCCATATACTATCTCTCCTCAAAAGTAAGTAACTTTATCTTTTGTTTCGTTTTAAGGGATAATTAGGAGAGCTGCTTAAAATTCAAAATCATCATATTTCATAATGTTTTACCTATTATTAAATTTATTATTTTCGGTTTTCATATAAGTCTTCTAATTAACCATTAAGACGAAACCAAATATACTGTTTAACCAATTACTCTTGAGGCGGATAATATATGGAAGCAAACAAAAGAGATGTTTTGTATTTTATCATTTACTTTGAACTAAGTACTTGGTTTTGTTCACTTATCTCATACACCTAATATTAAACTGTTTAAGATGAATTCCTTAATTTATATTTATTCTAATTAATTTTAAAATAAAAAGAAAAGGGATTTTTCTGTAAATAAGCCCATCTGGGCTTATATTTGGGCTTTTTTTGGGGACAAAGTAAGAACCCTAAAAAAGCAAAAACCAAATACAAGCCCATGATTTTATATATTTATAAAAAAGCTTTAACAAGTAAAAGTACTTTAGGAGCTTTACAAATCTCAAACCATAATTTTTAAAATAAAAAAATTCCATGCTTTTTATTTAAAAAAGATTTGAGAAGAAAAAATCTACAGAATACTACGTATTACTATAAAAACAAAATATTAAGAAATAAATAAGCAATCTACTAAATAGAAAAAGAAATATTTTAAAATGTAGAAGAAGATATGGAATCAAACAACAAAAAGAAATGCGAAATGACCGTGCATGCATTTCGTGATCAAAATTTCAAACCTTACTCTTATCTGGTGATGGAGGAAATAACGTGACGGGCGAAGATTCTGTCATCCCATATCCTGTTTTCAAATAATATTAGAAGAATATAATCAAATAAAAGAAAATTAAATTTTTGCCTCTCTAAATGTGAATATTATTGGATTTATAATTTATTAAAAATATTTCTTTTTAATAAGTATTACCCAAATATAAAATATAATTCTTACTCTCCAATTTCATAATCAAAACTATAATTTATCATCTTTCTTTTTTAGTTGGCTCTCATTATATTTTATTAGAATAATTAATTATTATATTTTAATTAATTAAATGCTAGATTATTAAAATAAGGATTGATGTACTTAATACGATATATCATTGTAAAGCATACATATTTTGGTAATTACCTACTTGAACCCAAAAAATAAATGCCCCCTAAATTTGATAGAAAAAAAATATAGACTTATTTAAAGAACATTTAGAAAATGCTGATGCGTATCCTTCGGGAAAATTGATCATTTGCTTAGGCCCAACCAACAATAACCCCAAACTTGCCCATAAAATTTCTCTAAATCTCGGAGAGCATTTCAAAAAAGAAAATTGCCCGAAAAGCAACCTAAAAGAGGTAAGAAAAAATAGGGCTATTTGATTTGGCTGTAGACACTTTATTTGAAATGAAGAAACCGGATTCACGGATGCATCAGATAGAAAAAAAAATTTTAAATTTCGTTGACTTTTTTTACGCCTTTAGCGCATTTCTTCTGGCCTAACGTATTGTGACTAAGAAAATTAAAATTCTTGTTTATCTTCCTGGCTGCATTTGGGAATTGGGCCCCTACATTTTAAATTAAATATCTGCAATCAAATCAAACAACTTTTTTTTAAGAAAAACTATCGCATATAACAACTCGTAAGAAATCATGTTTTTCTAGGAATACCATTCGTAGGCTCTGAACAAGTGCGTGTAGGCGTAATGAAAATTGTTATTTTTTTACCTGGATGTTAAATTTAAAAAAAAAGGAAAGGAAAAATTTGACAAAAGAAAAATACCTTTTGCTCACCCAAGCTTTTGTATTTTTTTATTATTTATAATTTCTCAATTTTTTATATATTCCCTACAGTCATCTTTTTATATATACTTTCTCTATCGAGAAAGCACTAACTCCAAGACGGTCAAGCAGGCGCAAAACAAAAAAAAAAAATGGGAAGAAATAAAAATGATGAATTATGTAAGGACTCGGAGAAAAGAAAAAAACAATTTTTTTTCCGAGCTCTTACAAAAAATTTTAATTTTCAGGTATAAATTCAAATTTTCAAGGGAAATATAGCGGGCAAGTGCTAATTTAACTTATGATTTTAATTTTCCCTTTTTGGTTATTTAAATTTAAAAAATGTTATTTTGAGCTTTCTTTTATATATATTTTAAATTTCTTTAAAATGATCAATTTGTAGTTATATAGTTATTTAATGATTTTCCTACCTTGTCGAATGTTAACATTATCTCTTCCAACTTTTTCAAGAAACCTATCTAATAGGCTTTTAGTTGCAGGTGCGGCCCCACATACCACCTTGGTGACAGTCTCCAGATGTGCCTTTGTCACAGCTGGATGAGATGCGAGGAAGAGGAGCAGAGATGGCACCACGAATAATAAGGTAGGCTGAAAATGTGACGGTATCTTTATTATTTTTATTATTAATTCTTAAGACATGGAAGAGAATGTTTTTATCCTCAAAAACCATTTTCCATTTTGACTATCTAAACTTATTGATCAAAAGATTTGGGACTTCAAGCAAAATATATAAAATGTGTATATTTTAGGAATCAACCTTTTGTATCTTTTCCTTCTAAAATCTTAAATGATTTGTTAAAATAGTGATATCAATTAAATTATCACTATTTTAATCGGAGAAACTAAAGTTATCAGGCCCACTAATAGAGTAAAAAAAAAGTTGAAAGTGATTTTAAAAATTTTTACATAATTATAAAAAAGGTCATCGTGTTTTCGTCTCCCGCGTTGTACCATATTTGACCGACTCAAAATTTTATATTAGTGACAAGTAAATCCGAAAACTTTTATATATAAAAAAACATCTTTTCCAAAAAAAAGGTGGAGTGGGTCCTTACTCCGAATTTTAAGATAACTTTTTTTTGAAAGTCCTTTTTTTTTTGGGAAGCATTATTTGGCCTACATATAGTGTCTATAGAACCAGGTGGCAAAAATAAATAAGCCATAAACCTAAAAAAAAAACTAAAAAATTTCAATACTCTACGCAAAATACATAATGAAAATAAAATATTGATACTTACAATTTATTATTTGCGTTGTCCCCCACCCCCATTATTAAAGAAACCTAGGACCCAGTGGTCCACGTCAAAGCCAAAAAAATTGCAAAAATCAATACAAAATTTTACTAAAACATGGAAAAAATTATAAAAATATTAATATTAAATTGAATTTCTAATAACGACTACAAAAAAATTTTATTTAGACTTTTTGCCCTTCTAAATAAAAATCCTAGTCTCTTAAATAGATATTCTTTATTTTTATTGTCCTAAAAGAAATTTGAGAAATTTTAGTCCAGCTTCTATAAATTTCAATGACTTTCTACAACACACATTTTTAGCCTTTTCGGCTCATTAGGTCAAATATACTTTATACAGTTTTAAATATTTTTTTTTTTTTTTTTAAGTCATTTTTGGCTACTGAGGCCATTATGACTATAATATACATTTATATATTAACAATTCCGTATCGGTGGCTTCCGACGGGCGTTCATCAGAATTTTATATATATATAATCTATCTATCTACCTATCTAATCTTATTATACGAGCAATATTGTATATATAAAATATTATTCCACATATATACGTGGAATAATGTTTTCCCGGGTTGATCAGCGTTGATTGTTGAGATTAACTCGACGTTTCGGCTCTCCTTTTGGAGCCATTTTCAAGAGTTTTGTGTTAGAAAGTGATGGTGGAGGTGGTTTGTTTTTGTTTTCGGGGTCGCAATCTTGGTTTTGGGCTGGCAAATCGATCTGTCGAGGTTTCATCTTCGGGAAAATTCATTTTGATTGGTTTTTTCTTAATTAAAGTAATTGGACCACAGGTGTGTCAATTAACATCCACAGGTGTCAAAATCATAACATTACAAGTGTGTGTTTTTCAAAACAAAACAAATGGTTCAAGTAGCTTTGGAAACAGAGTATACAGAGCAAAGTTTGCTCTCCTAGAATTTTTAACAAATAAAAATAAATAATAATTAAAAATTATAGAAAAAAAATCAATAAACAAAGAAATTTAGATAAATAGAATTCATTTTAGCGAGACGATTTGCTTTCTCTTAAGCCAAGGCCTCTATTTTTGGAAAACTTATTTAATAATTGTAATAATCAATTTATAAAATTGTAATATTTTGTTTCTATTAAGTCTTTGAATAGAAAAACAAATTATAGAACTCCACCTAAAGAGTAATATGGGGACCGAGCCCCCCCCCCCGCCGAGAGGTTAAAGATCCTGACATTGTCAATATTGAAAACCTTAAAAGTCAAGAGATGTGGATTCGGATTCCAGGCAGTCCGATGAAAATTTATTTATATCAAATGGATACCAATTGGTATAAATGTATGTGTATGTTTAAAAGTCTATATGGACTCAGATGCCGAAAAGACTTTAAAAAAAAAAAAAGGACCGAGCGACAGCTCGTTGTCCCAGGTACTAATTATTATTTACGTATTATCCTGGTATATTTATTTACACCAATTGGTATCTAAATGAATTAAATAAATTTTCATCGGACTGCCTGGTGGTTATCAATATTAACAAGAATAGAAAAAATGTTGATTTTAACATATAAATACATACCTTGTATTTGAGAACGGCGCCGAGATAGTCTTCTGGGGTAAAACGTGGAATAGAAACCACACGAATTCCATGAATGAGACCAGTATTTAAAATTCCATTAAATCCATAAATATGAAAAAATGGAAGGACGGATAAAATTGTTTCTTGATATGTTTCTAAAAACATAATTAAAATTATATTCGTTATATTATATATATATATTAAAAAAAAATAATATATTCAAAATTATTATTATGATGGGCAATCTGAACTCATTCTCAGAAAGACTGGTACTTTCTTTTTAAAGAACCCTACTTAAAACCATCTAGACTCATCTGTTAAAAGATTTTCAAAGAATTCTTAATATAATTTTACAAATAAATTCGTTTTAATATTTTAATTTTTTCTTTCTCTTATCTATCAATATATGTAATATATAGTAATGGGAAAATATTGTAAAAAAAACGATGTCGAGATTTCAACATTTTGAAGTCCTCTAAGTCTAACAAAATATGGGTCTCGCAAATGGTCGGGCTGTATGGCTCTGTGTCTGTGAACAAGATTTCTCAAAATCGTAAAAACGTTCGAGGCACAAACTTTTTTTTTAAGCTAGGTATCCAGGCGCTTGTGTCTCGATTATTTAGGATAAAATCGGCCAAAGAGTACTAACTAGTACTTTACTGATATACTTTTTTAGTTTTTTTTTTTTATTTTCTCCAAATTCTCTCTCAATTATTAAAATTCATAAAACAATTGAATATTAAATGATCTTTGAAAACTTTGAAAACCCTTATCCCTCCCAAAATTGTTTGGGAGCTATTTTACTCTGGCAAGTTTTTAAGGTTTTTGTGATTTTCTCTTCTAATGATTTTTAATCAGAGTGGTGGTATATATTATATAATAAATTAGATCTGTAATCTTTAAAATGTGTTCATTTCCCACCCCAAAATAAGGCGGGGCTCTCAGTTTAGATTTTTAAGAATCCGATAGAAAAGATAGAACTCTTTGCTAGGATAACGTATATATATTTATCAACTTACCAACAGACCCCCCCCCCCCCACCGTGGCCGAGAGGTTAAAGATATTGACATTGTCACTATTGATAACCTTAAAAGCCACGGGGTATGGGTTCGGATCCCAGGCAGTC